>APFE030943207.1:62828-84629 GCA_000404065.3 Pinus taeda | reverse complement strand
GGGATGAATGGAAGAAGGAGGAAGAAGTATGACCACTTATTCAAAAGTTGCAAAAGATCCCAATTCAAACAATATTGTCAGAAATTGAAGAGGAAGGAAAAATCATATTAGAACCTGGAGCAGTCACAGAAACAAGAACCCAACAGCTACGAAATCGATCAATTTCAGAGTATCTCATCAAGTGGAAGAACTTACCCGCTAAAGGTTCCACATTGGAGGGCAAGAATTTTATACATAAGCATCAAGAACTACTCAAGTGTTGAGGACAACGTTTTTTGAAGGAGAGGGGCATGTTAGGCCCCTATACTACTAGTGTAACCCCTTATTGTTATTAGTATAACCCACTTATTATATTGATGTAACCTCATGTAGTGCCCTATTTGTTACTATTGTACCCCATAGAAGCCCACTATTGTTATTATTGTGCCCTTACATTATTATTGTTATGTCGGCTCGAATTATGTTATGACCCCTTAAACTCCTATATATAGAAAGGAGGTTTTTTCATTTGTATCATCCAAGAATTGTTCATTTATGTAATGTAAAGGAGGCTTCCCCCTCGAAGAGGCTGAATTATAAGGCATTGATCTATCTCTATCTTTTCTTGAGCTGGTTTCATAACATACACATTTACCTCGGAGGGTGTTACACAAGGAGACATGAAAATTCCTCACGGTGTAGGTCTAGAAATCGGTGGCATCCATGCTTGTTTTGGTCTAGTGATCTAGTGGAGATCATGGTGAAGCCTATTATTACATGTTTATTGTGTTGACCTATTGATTCGATGTGGATTGTGGTAAACCCTGGTTTCTATTTATGAGGGTGAGGTGGTTTAGCCTTAGGATGCCCTAGTTTTAGTTCTTTTAGTTTGAGTCCCACATTCATGCTTGGAATATGGCACGAGGGTGATTGACTGAAGAGAGATTTGGCTCAGCTAATCTATGGTTAGTTGGAACGTGGTAGTCCCATACCGGGTTGGCTTTTACATTCATTAATAAGAGGTTCTTTCATTGGTATCTTATGTGTAAATGTACTAGTTTATATGTGGATTATATGGCTGATGTATCCTTGATATTTCTATTGTTATTATGTTGGTTATAAGCATGTATTATGATAGTGATGATGTATGGCTCTCCTCATGTTTTGATTTGTAAATGAATGAACAATGTATCTATGACCTAATAGAGGATAATGCAACTAATGGTATAAGGGAACAATGTTCCTTAGTGATTCTCAGATAAGCATGAGACCCCTATGCTCAAATATGTTGTTTAAACCTATAGATTACATATTTGTGACATGTTTAAAAAAATGCCTGTCATGGTTAGTAGGGGTCCAGTCTAGACTTTGTCAGTGTTTTTGCAAATGCATCATTATTTTGTTATGTAAATTCATTTATGAATGTGTCATTGAGTCATGTGCAGTGACCTGGGCTTTGGGCTTGAAAAAGTGGCACAAATCCCAAAGTTGCAGGCATAGGTTTGAGGAGAAAAGTCCCCAGTTGGCCTCTCATCGCACTTGGGCTTTGGGCCTGAAAAAGTGGCACAAATCCTAGAGTTGCAGGCATAGATTTAAGGAGAAAAGTCCCCAGTTGGCCGCTCATCGCATATTTACCCAGGTTGACCGGTTACTTAGGTAGATGTAGGATGAAGATGTTACACTTGACACCTTTTCTTCTGGATTATTAGTCGTGTGCGATGATGTGGGCGAGGACCAGGGCTAAACATGTCACAAAGTGAGATTTAAATTAAGATAAGTAAATAACAAATTTCCATCCAATTATATAAACTACACCTAATTAACACATTAAAAAAAAAACAAACATTTTCTTTTAATACTTTTGTGTATTTCATAAATAATATCCCATTTAAATTTGTGGATACTCATTATAACAACAAAATGTGGTAAGGACCGGACTAAAACACCCCAACTAAGTAAACAACTTGAAAAATTTAACCCCAAAATCTCACAAATAAAATAACTAATTAACACATAAAAAAACAAAAAAAAACTTTTAAATACTTCCGTGTATTTCATAAATAATATCCCATTTAAATTTAAATTTAAATGTGTGGATACTATATCCCAACCAATATAATAAATTATAAGGAAAAAAAAATAACCCAAAATCTCACAAATAAAATTCACTTGACCACTCAAACTAGCCCTCCAAACCAATATAATAAGTTATAAGAAAAAAAACCCTTCCTACCATATAATGTCAATATAAAATATGCATTTCAATGGGAGTGTGGACACGGAGCCCCTCCCACACATAATAGCTGCCTAGGTCACTTAAAAAACTCGACTTTTCCATGCCTCAATGAAACCCTAAACCCTGACTCACACACGTCGGTGTTAACGCGAGGCTACCGGGTGAACAAGTGGACCTCCTTAGCAATCCCTAATGCACTATATAAAAATGGGAGACTAGAACCCTAGAGTCTGTGAACTGTTTCGATTGATACTGGTAGGCTGTGGTTTCTTGTTCCTTTTGAACGACAAAGGAGAGCCAAGAAGGCGATTAGGGTTTAAGTCCACAAACACTGCAGCGCGTTTTCTTCTGGCTTATTTCTCAATAGCTCGCCTGTCATTACCAGGTAGGTATTTATGCCCTGGATTCGGTTTTCTTTCATATTTACATGCATATTTGTTCCTTTCCTAGCATTGTATCTCCTCCCTGTTTTTCTTTCCCCCCTTTGTTTTGGTTGTTGCGGCGTTGTTTCAATAGATCATGTCCCCTCTTCTTCTGAATTGCATGAGTTGTAGAAACAGTGCCTACTGTCTCGGACGTTTTCCTCTGTTGTAAGGAGTAATATACCTTTTTTTTTTTCCCCTTTGTTTTTACTGTCAATTTCTTTCGGTAATCTGTCCTCGTCTGTATTTAGGTCTTTGAGGGTTTATTTTTTTAGGCTTTCTTGTGGGAACTGTGATTTCTTGCCTTGCATTTCGTCTGCGGCTGGCGATTGTTAATAATTTTTAAATGTTATAGTCAGTAAAAGTTGTCCAAAGCTGTGTACAACCCTTTTATTTCCTGAAAATGGACCCGTTAAGTGATTGAAGCTTGCTTTAATAGCTGGTTGGTGCATGCCGTAGTTATTAAGTCACTGAATTGGAAGTTTATGTTTGGCTTTGGCTTTAATATTTTATTGTAGGTGTCCCCTTAAAATAAGGAGAAGACCCTATTTGTGAAAGGATTGTCTGCCATGGCCGGGTTGCACTCTGCGGTTGGAAAGCGAACACGCTTGGAAAATGATCTTGCGGATACCAATGACAGAAATAAGAGGCGGAACCCTGACAGTGGTAGAGAGCAAGCTTGGCCTGTCGCTGATAGTGCCGTGTATCGCATATTGTGCCCTGGTAATGTTGTCGGAAATGTTATTGGAAAGGGGGGTAAAGTAATAAGATCTTTGAGACAAGAGACGCGTTCGAAAATCAGAGTTGCAGATGCTGTTCCAGGCGTTGAAGAGCGCGTGATAGTAGTCTTCAGCCCACCTCCCAGCAAGGAGAAGGAGAAGGATAATGAGGACGGGGATGAAAACGAACCTATTTGTCCTGCCCAGGATGCTCTTCTTAGAGTGCATTCTGTTATTGCCCAAGAATCTTCGGTTAAAGATAAAGATAACGATGCTGACAAAAAGGGGCAACAGAATGCTCGTTTGCTAGTTGCTAACAGCCAGATTGGAAGTTTGATTGGAAAAGGTGGAAATAACATTCAGAAAATGAGAACCGAATCTGGTGCGCAAATTCAGATACCGCGAAAGGATGAGTTGCCAGGCTGTGCTTTTAGTTTTGATGAACTCGTTGTGGTATTGAACACCATCCCTTCGTTCTTTTTATTTGTCTCAGGTCTTTGTGTTTTAGTGCATTCTTGAATCACGATTATCGAGTCCTCGCACGAGATTTATGTGTAATAGGTGGTTAAAATGTCTTGTCATGTTTGCTTGCAATTGTTTTAGAAATGTACATATTATTTATGTCGTGTTTATCATTGAGCAGATATCTGGAGATGCAAAAGCTGTAAAGAAAGCATTATATTCTGTTTCAGCATTTCTTTATAAACACCCACCTAAGGAGCAAATTCCTTGGAGTCTTATCTTACCCGCAACGGACCAAAGTTCAACCGTTACTGCTGGGGTGCCTGCATTTCCTCCGGCAAATTATCTTCCACCAGGAGATTCACTGTTTGCACATCAAAATGTAGGTGCTCCAATTCTTAGTTATGCCTCACATTTATCAGGACTTGGGGGATATGGAAGTGAAGCTGGAAGTGCATGGCCTCTTAGTAATGCTACTCTTCCTATTCTTTCAAAAATTGGTAATTCTGCTACTAAGAAAGGTTCCGAGGAGTTTTCTATTCGAGTACTATGCCCAAGTGATAAAATTGGAGGGGTGATTGGTAAGGGTGGAAATACTATCAAAACCATGAGGAAGGATACAGGAGCAAATATTAAGGTTGAAGACGAACAAGCAGAGTCAGATGAGCGTGTCATTGTAGTTTCTGCGACGGAGGTGAGTAGGAATTTTGTGGTCTTGTATGTTTTCTATAATTTTTTGTTTCAAACGTTTTATGTTCCTTCTCATTGCATTCCTAGTTTCGATATTTTACAGCATTTCTTTGCAGCAGCTTTTTGATATTTTTTCCGATGTTACTCTTTCCTGCAGTCGGCTGATGATCGTGTTTCACCTACTATTGAGGCCGTTCTCCAATTGCAAGGAAAGACTACAGGAACCACTGATAAAGATGGTGCCATTTCTACGAGGATTCTTGTTCCTTCTAAGCATATTGGCTGCCTCCTAGGTAAGGGCGGCAACATCATAAGTGAGATGCGGAAGCAAACTCGAGCAAATATTCGTATATTTCGAAAAGATGAGCGACCAAAATGTGCCTCTGAAAATGAGGAGCTTGTTCAGGTTAGTGAGATGGTAAATGTTTTCGTCTATACAGGCATTTGATTAACAGTCTTGGTGTTGTAGTTGTGTTAAACCATCTATTTATTGTTTCTTCAATCTATGCAGGTTACTGGAGAGGCTAATGTGGTAAGAGATGCACTCATCCAAATTCTAACAAGGCTCAGGGAGAATATTTTCAAAGACAAGGATGGTGCGAGCAACACTGATGCTGTGCTTCCTTTATCTAGTCTATCTGCGCCTAGTGCGATTTCTCTTTCATCAAGCTATGGCTATGGCACAAGGCAATTTGATTTAGGATCTCCAAGGGGAACGATTGCGGGTAGATCAGCTGCCGGATTAAGCAGTCTTGGAGCACTCCAGGTATAGAATGCGTGTGTAATGGCATTTCTGATGTGGTTATCTTAATTATTATGCTACTTGATAGCAGTTGGGGTTCTAATTGTTCATTTGCTCGAGTGATCTGTTGTGAAGATTATTTAGTGTATTCTATTTGGTCCAGATTAATAGTCGACTTGCTGTATTTTTTTGGTTTACGAGGGCAAGAACAGTAAGCTTTGTATCTCTGCAGTGAAAATTAATATGTATTCTTATTGACTGTTTTCTGATTGATGAAGGCTGGGTCAGGAAGCTATGCATCTCTTCAACCATATTCAGCAGCATATGCTCCAACGAGGACATTTGGTATCGGGTAATGCCTATTTCTTAGTATTTCTTAGTTTAAACAGATGCATCGTTCTTTTTGCCTCTTCGTGTTTATTGATTAAAGATTAATGACATGTTTCATCTGTTGTTATGAGTTATATTTTTATTATTTTGTTGTTGTAGGTTGCCTGGTGGGCATCTGAACAGCTCAATTGGCACAAGTTATGAGATGGGTATACCCAACAGTGCAGTCAGTTCAGTTCTTGGGAGAGGTGGTAGTAATATTTCACACATACGTGAGGTATACTTATTAATATCCTTTATTTGTGATATTAATTTTCTTTATTCATAATACAGATGGGAGAGTGCTTTGCTTTTTACCTGCTTTTACATAAGAGATGTTTGACTATGACAGATATCTGGAGCTTCTGTAAAGTTGCGTGACCCTATTACTGGTGCTTCAGATCGTGTTATTGAAATATCAGGCACCCCTGAACAGTCTCGTGCTGCCCAGAGCCTGATTCAAGCTTATATGTTGACTGGTCAAAGCCAACAGTCTCGTGTGACTTCTCGGGCATATTAGCCGTGCTTTAAGGCTGGGTAACAATTACTTTTCCTTAACTGGATGGGTTTTGGTTCTAATTTGCTATACCATTTACTGTAGATTGAACTTATCAAAAGTATTAATCTAAAGTTGTAGTGTCTTCAAGAAGAATTCTCATGCAATCTGATTTACCTGGTTTTCCCTTGTTCTCGTATCCTTAGTTTACACAGCCGCGATCTTTGAAGCCTCCGCCCAAATCTGAAGAACGAATGAGCAGTGCTGTTTGGGAAGCTTATATCCCATTTTTTGGGAGCTGTTGATTTGAATTCACTCGAGGTTTTATTGAAAGCCTGGACGAGTCTCCTTTATATTGAATCTTTTCTGCATTATATTAAAATGCCCAGATTTTTACCAGTGAGCTATGGGAACAGGTTTTGAATCGTCTTTAGTATTTTCAAAAGCCTCCAAATATATTGCGAGGATTTAGGCAACATGTCATGTTTGGAGCCGCAACCTGTTATATTGTGGATTTCTAGGACTCTTCTCAGGATTGACTAGATATAGGGGTTGATACTGTGTTGATAGAAAGCTATTTCGTAGTGTAGCACATGAGAGTCCATCAGGGCATTAATAATCTTGGGCTTATTTGTTTAAGCATATTTATGGATAATGATCGTTAACTCCAATTTGCCTTTAATTCAGACATGTACTTTTGGTACTCCGAGATTATGTTTAACATTTTCCTTCGTGACTACTGTTTACCCAGTGGTAGTCTTCTCTTCTATGTGATTTCCATAATTTGGCAAATCCTTGATTTGATAATTGCTGGTTGGCCAGTCAAAGAAACTTTTCGAATCTTGTCACCTCTCTTTTCTTTCGTGCATTGCTTGTTCCCTTTCTTAAACCATCTTGATTGGGTCTACTGATCTTTCAACGTTGTTCCTTAGATTATAGCTCTGTTCATTATATATTTCCTTAAATTATAGCTTTGTTCAACGTGGGCTTTTATAATCCTAGTTAGCCTGACTCTTTTCTTTCATGCATTGTGCTTGTTCCTTTTCTTAAACCATCTTGATTGGGTCTACTTATCTTTAACGTTGTTCCTTAGATTATAGCTTTGTTCATTATATATTTCCTTAGATTATAGCTTTGTTCAACGTGAGCTTTTATAATCCTAGTTAGCCTGACTCTTTTCTTTCATGCATTGTTTGTTCCCTTTCTTGAACCATCTTGATTGGGTCTACTGATCTTTCAACGTTGTTCCTTAGATTATAGCTTTGTTGATGCATATTTCCTTGGATTATAGCTTCTTGTTCAACGTGGGCTTTTATAATCCTAGTTAGCCTGTCTCTTTAATCAAATTCTGGCTATTATAGTTTAACCTTTTGGGCATTGCTTAACATTTCCCATGTCTTCTATCTCGGCAGAGATTCTATTATATAATAGCTGACATTGCCTTTCTTCCTCATTATCTGTGACTTGGTCACGGATGTTTTTATCCTTTATCATCACGTTGCTACTATGCCTTCAAATATTATAGGTTTTGTTTGAAATATGGAACATGATCATAGTCTTACATGTAACCCGTGGAGCGTATGCTAATGCTTTGTCTAATGTTCTTGTTTCCCCACTCCATTAGCGATAGGGCTAAAAATTCTGGTAGTCGGCTTTTTGACCTGGTACCCATTGAAAGTTATTTTTCCCGGTACCCTCACCAATACGAATGCTTGTTTCAGATTGTGAGGAAACTAATTAACCCATTAAAAAGCTCTGTAGGCAGCAAATTTTCCCATTCATAGTCATTTTGGTATAATAGCATCTCTCAAATATGAAATAAACTAGTTATACAGCTAATAAATATTGATCAGTAAAACTAGTAAATTTGGTAAAAATATTCTGAGTTGGCATCTCAGTATGATATTTAATTGGTTGTGAAATTTATTCATGTTGAATTTATTCGTAGTTTCACTTTACTTACGCTGGAGGGTGCCTTCCCCCATCGAAAAACCGTTTGACATAGTAATTTGGCACATCAAAATGTTTTGACTGCCTTTGTAAATGGCGATTCTAAATGCTGTGTATCACTGGGTTTTGTGAAGTGAAAGTTCAATGTTCCCCATTGAAAAACGAATGACATAGTAATTTGGCACACCAAAATGTTTTGACTGCCTTTGTGTAAATGGCGGTTCTAAATGCTGTGTAGAGGTCTTGCTTGTGACTGTCACGGTCACTGGTTTTGTGAAGTGAAAGTTCAATGCCCCCCATTGAAATACATTTGACATAGTAATCTGGCACACCAGAATGTTTTAACTGCCTGTGTAGATGACGGATACTAAATGCTGTTTTGAAGTTTTGCTTGTGACTGTCACGGTCACACTGGTTTTGTGAAGTGAAAGTTCAATGTGGTAAGCAAACATGATTTTTTTAATTTATTTTTATTTTCTCCAAGAGACTTAATTATTTAAATTTTCCCAAGGTCTTGATTCTATTATTTTATTTTATCAGTAAATAAATTATGTTTACAGACTGATTAGTTGATTTCAACTAAAGTTATTTGTGTTGATTGCAACTGACTAGTTTCTCTCCAGCTGGTTAGAGGGGCTTCGACATTATGAATAGCAAACATGTAACTAACTTATATTTGTATTGGAGATACTACTCTACGGGCCTATGTTGGTGGTGTACTGGAAAATTATAGTTTTTCAAAATTATAAAATGCAAAAATACACGTCCGTGTGCCTCCATGGCAGGCTGTGTGGTGTTGTGGCTAGTGATGTGTGCTAATTTCTTTGATTTAGTGGTTAAATTATATGCAGCGCTGTATTCTTTGCATGATGAAATACATACAGAAGTAGTATTATGCATGTTTCTACTGTTTTCTATTCCATTATGTAAAGAAGTAGTATTATGCATGTTTCTACTGTTTTCTATTCCATTATGTAAAGAGGTTAATGCCAAGTTAATGTGATTGCGGTTATATGTTAGTGTATATTATGTTAGTGCTTCGAAGGTTTTGATCAAAGTTGTCAGAGCTATGAGCCACTGTCATGGAAACAATTTATGATTTATGAAGATATGGTACCTGATTAGTTTTATGAAATTATGCTATTCGATTTGATTTATGAACATGTAGCAATTGAGAATGATTTATGATTTATGAAGATATGGTACCTGATTAGTTTTATGAAATTATGCTATTCGATTTGATTTATGAACATGTAGCAATTGAGAATGATTTATGATTTTTATGAACGTGGTATCTGATTTGATTTATGAACATATATCAATTGGAAATGATTGAGAAGGGTATTTTATTGGAAATTGAGATAAAACGTGGAAAATTTCTCAAACTGAATTGGAATTTGAGATAAAATTGAGGAAATCATAAAATTCACATTTAAAGAATTTGAATAAAATGTGGAAAAGTGACGAAATTGAATTGAAATTAATGTATAAATCTATTTTGTTTTGTCCCCGATACAATTGGCTTTATTTTTATTTTTGTTTGTTTGTTTATAGAATGTTTTTTATTAGATTACTTGGCAATATATGCAATACCTGAAAAACCGACATGTTTTGATGCCGATACAATTTTTTTTTTTTTTTTTTAAATTTTTGTTGTTTGACCATCAACACACAAAACACATATGAAAAGAGGCAGTGCCACTGAAAAGTGAAACAATGGGGTAGAATTGCTAACAAGGAAACAGATGTTTACAATGGGTAGAAATTGCTAACAAGGAAACACAAAACATCAGTGAAACAATGGGTAGAATTGCAAAACATCAGTGAAACAATGGGTAGAATTGCTAACAAGGAAACACAAAACACATATGACAAATACATATGACAAAGAGGTGATAAATTTTGTACCTTGCGAGTATAATGCAGGGATATTTGAACACCTTAGTGGAAAAAAAAATTAGAGAGAGATTGGACGACCAAGGAACTAATACAACAAAACACATATGACAAATACATATGACAAAGAGGTGATAAATTTTGTACCTTGCGAGTATAATGCAGGGATATTTGAACACCTTAGTGGAAAAAAAAATTAGAGAGAGATTGGACGACCAAGGAACTAATACAACAGAAGGACATTGGAGCAGAATGTGTAGGACACTCTCTCGTTCCTCCTTGTAGAAATGACATCCAAGGCATTCCTTGTATATGGTTTGTTCCAATTGAGATCCTACTTCCATTTCCATGGTATTTGGCAAGAAATTTAAGAAAATGGTTTACTACGTAAGAGATATGTAAAGATTTAGAATTGAATATTAAAGCGGATATTTAAGAAAATGTTTTACTAGTAAGAGATATGTAAAGATTTAGAATTGAATATTAAAGCTTAATTGTGATTGTTTGATTAGATATAATTTTGAGACTCTTATTGAAACATTTCAGTTGGGATTTGGAGAGGAACCTGGTTGAGAACTCAATCTTGACATTTAGATAGGAAACATATCCTTGATTTTTTCACCAAAAATATTAATTTGGTGTTGATTTTTTCACCAAAAATATTAATTTGGGTTCACCAAAAATATTAATTTGGGTAATTTGGGTTAGATATGTAGAAGCTAATACAATATGAAGTATGAAGTTAAAAAATATGGTAGAAAAGGAGTATATAGGTCACAGATCTCTAGTCACATGGTTTTTTATAATATTAAGTTCATTAATTAAACACAGTAAATGATTTGCTAAATGTGTAGAAAATAATAAAATATGAAGTTAAACTAATTTCATAGAAAAAAATAGAGGTTAAACATCTCGAGTTTTACAATAATGAAGTATGAAGTTAAAAAATATGGTAGAAAAGGAGTATATAGGTCAGAGATCTCTAGTCACATGGTTTTTTATAATATTAAGTTCATTAATTAAACACAGTAAATGATGGGTTAAATGATGGGCTAAATGTGTAGAAAATAATAAAATATGAAGTTAAACTAATTTCATAGAAAAAAATAGAGGTTAAACATCTCGAGTTTTACAATAATGTTGCAATCCATGAAAAGCTCTATTTATTTAGCAATCCATTTAAAACTCTATTGGATTGATAAGAGTTGTTAAGGATAATGATTAAAAGTAGGTTATTTGATTTTCAACATGAAATCCTTGTATAAGAAAAAATGTTTTCTGATTTTAATGATAAAATACTTTCAAGTAAGTATTTGATTTTCAACATGAAATCCTTGTATAAGAAAAAATGTTTTCTGATTTCAAGGATAAAATGTTTTTTGATTTCAAGGAAACAAGTATTTGTAATAAGCCACTTTACGAGTATTTGTAATAATCCACTTTACGAGTATTTGTAATAATCCACTTTAAATCAAGGCATGGTAGATACAATATAAATCCTTCATTAAAAAAACATCTTTGATATTATCATTGAGAGCATTGCAATTTGCAATATAAAAGACCTTAGCCTTTGGATTTAAATGCATTTTTCTTCATTTATTGATAAATGATTGATATGAATGAGAAGCCATTTTTAATGTATTCCATGTCATTTTGCATGATCTTAGTTCTAAATTTTATAGCTTTTACAAATGATTACCATTTTGCAATTTGAGTTGATTGTTTTTGGTGGATACAATATGCACTTCTAAGCCACTAAATCTAATTGGTGATTTATTTTATTTTATTTTATTTTTGTAGATATGAGGCTCTTGGTGGAGGGAAAATACCTAGATCTTTGATGCATGATGGAATTTTACAAATGCTTACCATTTTGCAATTTGAGTTAATTGTTTTTGGTGGATACAATATGCACTTCTTAGCCACTAAATACTCAAATTGTTTTTGGTGCATACAATATGCACTTCTAAGCCACTAAATCTAATTAGGTGATTTATTTTATTTTTGTAGATATGAGTCTCTTGGTGGAGGGAAAATACCTAGATCTTTGATGCATGATGGAATGAGATAATGTGTGGTAACTCATTGGAAGGGAAGATGTTTCCTTACAAACCAGCATACTAAAATGGGGCAAAGGATGTAAACCCAATGTGTAATTGGTCAATGGTTTAGAAGGTAGGTTGGGTGTGGTGAGGACAAGATAGAGTGTCCATAGCCACATCCAATGTGTAATTGGTCAATGGTTTAGAAGGTAGGTTGGGTGTGGTGAGGACAAGATAGAGTGTCCATAGCCAATCATCATGCTAATTGGTACAATGTGTTCATATTAATAAAACATTAATAAAACACATCTTTTTTCCAAATTGCATTTGTGGGGAAAATATGTTTGTGTAATGTTGTTTGTTGGCTTGACTTACATAGATTTGTACTTTGAATGCCATTGTTTACATAATTCTAAATATATATTTGCTAGCTTGATTTACAATGATTTGTATTTTGAATGTCATTGTTTAGATTGCCAATTGAGTTGCCCCTAAGGATTTGTACTTGTACATTGAATGTCATTGTTTTCTTTTCATGTTCTAATTTATAAACATGATAATAAGTATCATGAGTGTATCTACATTTTTAATACATAATAATATGCATAATTGTGTAAAAACATACCATAGCAACAAGTGATTAAAAAATAATAGACATTCTATTGAAATAATATCTATGCTATTGAAATAAAATATCCCAATATGAATGTGCAACACTTCCTTCGAGATTTGTTGACTATCTCGGATTGCAAGAATTTTTTCAAATGTCTTTTGAGTCTTACACATGGGGACAAATATATTCAATTATTACTAAAGCTCTAGTTGGTCTTTGCATAAGCTCGAAAGTTAATTAAGTCTCTAGAAATGTTGTCCAGATTCCTCGACAACAAATCATTGTGCAGCAAGTATGGGTTATCTTTGGATGATCCATTAGTAAAAAGGAGAAAAATCAAGAAAAGAGCCAAGAAAGAAAATAATTTATCAACTAGAAAAGACTTTAAGAAGCAAGGCTGATCTTTTCATGGGTTATCTGTTGAAAGTTCTAGTTCTGTATATACTTAGAAGAAGTTGAAGAATTAAATTTTTATGCAAATGCTTGTGATTATCGGGATTCTGAAAATTGTAAATGTATATTCTCTTCTGAATTTGAAATTTCTAATGAATTTTCTGATGAAGATATACAATGACACAAATACAAAGAAAAAATTCTTATGGCACAAACATAAGAAGATGAGATAAAAATCTTGTCCAAAATAAGAGCTATGGAAGAAGGAGAAATGAAGAATCGCCTTATGGAAACCTTCATGGACCAAATGAAATCTTCCAGTGTAAGTACTTCAAAGAAGCACTCTTCATTGATGCCTCTTATGAAAAGAATGCAAAATCATTCCAAAGACATCAACAACAGGGTAATGTTTGCACGCTTACCTTGGGGGAGGTAAGTCATGAAACTCACAATCTCAAATCTGAAATTTCTATTCTTAAATCTCAGATTGTGAAATTAGAAAAAGGCAAATCCATTGATGAAGCAGATCCTATAGTAGAATATGATATAGCAGAATTTTACAAGCCAAATTTACAGATTTATGAAGGAAGAAAAGATATTGCTTCAGGGTTTCAGGAAATGAGGATACTCACCATCGAATACCATCGAATACCAGCAAACATCATGTACAAATAAATATTTGCATGCAAGGACATATGTTCAAATTAACTGCTCTTATTGATTCTGGAGCAGATGTAAATTTTAAATACAAAAGTGATCCTTGCTAAATATTGGATGACAGCAGAGAGAAGTTATTGGCTTGGGAAGTAAAACGCTGAAGTATGAAATTCCCAATGCATCTATCTGCTTTGATAATCACTGCATAAAATTAAAATTTGCAGTTGTTGACATCCCTGTGGATTGTATTTTAGATAACATATTTTTGGCTACTGTTGAACCACTTGGTTCATTTAGAACAAAAAAGAATAAGGGTGGATATTTTATTACTCTTCCTACCTCTTCGAATTGCTCAAGAAAAACTAAGTTACCATATGTCTCAGCTCCACAAGTCTCAACAATAGTTCAGACTATGGAAGAACTAAAGAACGCTGAATTAAAGCTAACACATCTAAAAGATCTGAAATCCACCATTCATATCTCACAACAGCCAAGCTTACCAACAATACAAAAGAAAATTTCAGAATTAAAGGCACAAATAGAGAGAATGTTGTGCAGAAGATTCAAATGCTTTTTGGCACAGAAAGCAATATTGTGTTGAATTGCCTTATAAAACAGAGTATACAGGTAAGCCATGTAAAAGGAAGGCAATTTCGATGAACAAGGAATATCCTGAGCTCTGCAAAAAAGAAATCAAGAATCTGTTGAGTAAGAAATTGATCAGAGAATCAGAGAGCCCGTGGAATTGTTATGGGTTCTATGTAAATAAAAGAGCAGAACAAATCAGAGGCATCCCAACGCTGGTCATCAATTATAAGCCTTTGAACTCAGTACTAGCAGATAATACATATCCGATTCACCACAAAGGACGTCTGATAAGCAGAATAGCAGGAGCAAAAATATTTTCCAAGTTCGATTTGAAATCAAGATTTTGGCAAGTTGCTATATCAGAGAAAGATTCAAAACAACTTTCAGTGTCCCAGCCAGACATTATGAATGAAATGTAATGCTTTTTGGCCTAAAGCATGCACCATCCATGTTCCAGAAGGTGATGGACTCTATATTTAAACCCTTCAATTCATTGATTGTGTATGTAGATGATATACTTGTTTCTTCAAAAAATTTGCAAGATCATTTTAAACATATACAGATCTTTGTAAATACAATAAAAAGGAATGGTCTTGTATTAAGCAAAAAAAAAATCGAAGTCTTTTAGACTTCCATTAAATTTCTTGGCCATACTATATTCAATGGCCAAATCTCCTTGCAAAAACATGCTCTTGGAATTCTCTAACAAATTTCCAGACATCATTACAGACAAGCCGCAGCTACAAAGATTTCTTGGTTGTTTAAATTACGCAAGTAATTTCTATCAAGACTGCGCCAAGGACAGAAGCTTATTAAATCAGACGCTGCACAAGAATCCTGAACCTTGGACTCCACTCCATACCAGAGCAGTGCAAAAGATTAAAGCTAAGGTCAGAGACCTTCCCACACTGTATATATCTGATGATGTAACTTATAAGATTGTAGAATTCGATGCCAGCGACATTGGATGGGGGGGTATATTAAAACATAAAAAAGATAATGAAGAACAGGTTATCTAGTTCGCTTCAGGAACATGGAACCCCACTGAGAAAATATATTCTACTATAGAAAAAAGGTGAAATCAGCGTGGAATAGCATCGACAAATTTGAGATCCATCTGGTCAATAAACCTTTTCTTCTCAGAACAGATGCGTTTGTCCTTGAGAAGGTGCTTAATAAAGATATCAAGAAGCCTGGAGAAGCCAAATTTGCTAGATGGCAAGCCCTTTTTGCAAATTTTGATTTCGAAGTGGAACACATCAAAGGAGAAGACAACTGTCTACCTGATTTTCTCAGCCGAGAATACATACAAACCTAGTCACAAGAACAAGAACATATTTTTGTTATTGTTATTGAATGGGACCTAGATAATCAACAAGAAGTTCTCAGAACTATGAGAGAGGACCAAAGCTAGGAAGAATACAAGGAAAACTAGAAGCCAACCTGGCCAGCTAAGACAACAAAAGTTTTAGATGCAGATCTACAGTGACATACAGATATTTTACACCTAGTGCCTGAAAGAAGAGTATTTCCCAAAGGAAATCGTTGGATCCATGATATGGTGTATGCTAGTAGTATGACTGCAACACATCAAGCAGAAGAGGCATTACAAAATAATTTCCATGACATCGGAATAATTTGGTCTGAAGGAGAAAGACAAAGAAATATTTATCATAGATATTTAGACACCAACAGAACCAAAAACACAGATTGGACAATCCCCAGAAATTCTCCTATCTTATGGCCACAAAATAATCCTAATCTTATTTTTCCTGACACTGTCTATAATTTTGCAGGTTACAAAAAAATATGGTGGGATCTCCTAAATGTTGATGGAAAGAAAGAAATCCATTATACAAAATTAAAATTTGGATCAATTAGGACCATGCAAAGAAATCAATTTTCAAGATGGTTAGGTGACTGGTGGAGAGATTTTGGAGTAAATTGCACTGCGATAGATCCAATCTTTTATGAAAGTTATTTTTAAATGTCATGTGACAAATGCTACCACATAAATGCCGTTGATTGTTTTCATATTCTTTGTACCACAGTAAGTGATTTGCTAAATTATCCAGATCACCAGATACTACAACAATTTATGGCTACGCATGACAAATGGCTAGTCATGACTAAAATAAAGCCTCAATATGTACTGAATAAACCTATGATAGTTCGGCAGATCTATAGAAAGGCATGGGACAACCTCATTTATCGCAGAAGTAGGTACCTGGGAATCACAGCGCTTGGTGAATCATCCCACAGTGCTAATTCTTCTTCATGAAAAGGTTTCCGTGGGTTTATCTGGAAAGCTCCACTGTGTAATTATTTTGTCCAATCATGAGGACTATTTATGGCCAGTTTCCTCATGGGCCTTAACCGGTTAAAAGGTGTCCATATTGTAGATAATATGCTTTCTGTAGGATCGATTGTAATCATGTAATAGGAAAAAGCATCTTTAATCACGAGACTCGGAGCACTTCTGCGATTTTTGGTGGATATTGAACCATATCTCCGTGATTGATAGAATCTTTCGTACTCAACTTGTTGGTCCGATGGTCGGATATTTGTCCCCTCTTTTTCCTATAAAAACGAAGCGAGTCAGGCTCATTCGGGGCATCGAGAGAGTTATTGTGTCTTTTGAAGTTTGGAGTCAAGAGCTTCTCCTGCTCTGCAATTGCGGACATTTAGTCTGATTTGCTTGCATCACGAGAAGAACTCAAAACTTTAGGTGATCTGAGAAGCTTGCGCATCAGTGTGAGAGCATTGGTGGGAACCTAAAGTGCCCAGATCGTTAGTGTGTCTCTCTCTATGTGTGTTTTGAGTAGATGTTCAAAGACAGAGTCTGTGTAATCGCCAGGTAGCTTCTAGTAAGCTATCCCAGTATTGAATAACAACAGTGTGGTAAATGTGAACACAGTGCATCTCTGGTATAAACAGAGTGTAAATCAAGTGTAATTGATATCTGAAAAATTCAATAAAAGAGTGTTATTTCATTTTCTACTTTCGAGTACTGTGTGCTTTAATTTGTGCTGCTGTGTAGTAGTTGTCTCATAATCTTCACTCGAAGTTCATTAGGGTTTCGCCAAAGGTTCGAAGAGACGCCAGACCGTTGGAAGGCGAAGGCGAGGAAGCCGTATGTAAGGTCGCAGAGCGTGAAAGATCCGAGTAGGTTCGCACTAAGTTCACCACAGGTTGATCAGTGAAGACAAACGAAGAGACACATCAAGGCTAAGTTCGCAGAGAGCGATAGCAGCATAGCACGCAGAGTACGCGACACTATAACAAGCTTTGTGAAAGCCCCTGCAAAAATTGTATAAATGACATGACATGCAAGGCCTTATTGGCATATTGATTATTAAACATGAGATTTCATGGAAATATTTCAAGTGACACATGCTTTTGGCATTATTTTTATTTTTATTTTGTGTGTAATTGATTAAGTAATTAAATACCCATATTTCTACCAAAACAAAATTACTCTCTCACATTGTAATAAAACATTAAAACATTGTAATATTGCTTTATGCTAATTCGTGTCTTAAACATTGAATGACTCCCTCACATTTTAATAAAACATTGTAATATTGTTTTATGCCCATTCAAATCATTTTTATTTAATTAAAAACACATTATCTAATAAGTTTCCCAAAAACATTGTAATGTTGTTTAAAATATTATAATACTGTTTTATGCTAATTCGTGTCTTGAACATGGAATAACTCTCTCATAGTTTAATAAAACATTGCAATATTGCTTTATGCTAATTTAAATAATTTTTATTTAATTAAAAACACATTATCCGATAAGTCTCCCTTACAGTTTAACAAAACATTGTAACATTGTTTTATGTTAGTTCAAATCAGTTTTATTGAATTAAAAAAATATTCTATGCGTAGAAGTCTGGTATATTTTTAATATTTATAATTTTGGTCATCTATTTCTCACCTTTATAATATATTAATCTTTCTTTCTTTCTTCTTCTTCTTTTTTTTTTTTTTAAATCATTTTATAATATATTAATTTTTTTTGTTGTAAATCATTTTATAAATGGAAAAAATTATATGTAAATAGTGTGCTATATTTAATTTAATAAAATATATTTAAAAATTACCTTATCTTAATTAAAAATAGAATAAAAATAAGAATATAGATTAGTGAATAAAATTTTATGAATAGTAATTATATTTTTAGTGAAAATATTTTAGGATTTTGAATTGAATTAAATGTGACTTAGTCAAAGATAAATTTTATCCACATTCATAATTGATAATTTTTTTTTTTTCCAAAGTCTTTTCCAATGATTTTATAGAAAATTTTCAACAAATTATCTTTAAAGGAAGTGGACATGGGTTTAGGAAGTCAAGTGTTAATGGACATTAACTTGTATTTTCAACAAACTATCTTTAAAGGAAGTGGACATGGGTTTAGGAAGTCAAAGTGTTAAAGGACATTAACTTGTATTTATTTTTTAATTTTTTTGCAAAGGGTTTATTATTTTAGTTAAATACATTGTTTATATTTTAATAAAAAGTTGCACAAATAATCATGCACTTCACCATCCTAACCACTCATGATAACTTATTTTTAAAATTTATTATTGTCAATTTTCCAACCCAGAAACAAAACAAAAAAATTTCGTAATATTAAATTTATATAGATATGCATAAATATAAAGTATCATGAGTGTAGCTACATTCATAATATATAATAATATATTGTGTTTTACTTTAATTTAGCTATATTTAAACTAAGCTTTAAAACTGGCTATCATGTAGCGCTTGTTAATTAACTTGATTTCATTTTTTCCTTTCATATTATAATTTATAAGCATAAATATAAAGTATCATGAGTGTATCTACATTCATAATATATAATAATATACATAATTGTGTAAAAATGTGCCACAACAATAAGCGATTAAAAAATAATACACGTTCTATTGAAATAATATTTTATGCTCTTGTAACATCTTTTGTTAGGTCCACTTCATATTCATCAAATGATTGATACATTTATTCATCATGAAACGTTGTACTTGGGTTATTTTCAATACTTTATTAATTAACTTAATTTTGTTTTTTTCCTTATAATGTTCTAATTTATAAATATGAAAATAAAGTATCACGAATGTATTTACATTTATAATATATAATAATATACATAATTGTGTAAAAATCTTACCATAGCAATTAGCGATTAAAAAATAATACACATTCTATTGAAATAATATCTTATGCCCTTTCTCTGTATAATGAGTTAGAGATGGTACTTCAATTAGGAGGGTTACATGTGGCCATGAGGGTAGGCCACAAACAATTGCTCAAGAGGTAAACCAAAAGAATGTGCAATAAGAACATCTAATCACCATATGTAGACAGTGAAGTTAACAAATGCTACTATGTTACCACTATGTTAGTGGTTTTACCCCAATATGAAAATGCATATTTACTCAACATCTAGTCACCATATGTAGACAGTGAAGTTAACAATGCTACTATGTTACCACTATGTTAGTGGTTTTACCCCCAACATGAAAATGCATATTTACTCACAAGCGTGGAGTGATCACAACCTCATCCTTGGTAGTCATTATATTGATATGGATATTAGTATTACCATAATTCACTATTATGAGATAAAGTATAATTTATGTGCATAACATTTAAAATAATGCTTTAAATAAAAGGGCTCTTTTAACATTATCTCCTTATAGATATCAATTCATCCTTTTAAGTAGTGGATATTTTAAAGTAGATTAGGTTGATTTTATTATGAAAGTTTTAATTAGAAAATAAATATGAGAGACATGCATTAATAGCAAGTATTCATTTTCATTTTTTTTTCCCTCTATCTTGGGAAAAAGCCAAATCTAATTCACTTCAAGACAATTTTTTTCGTTGAGTGGGAACCTGAAGTCCCTGAAGTACCTAAACCAACCTCAAAGGTAGAGAGCTTGAAGGGAAATATTTGGTTAACATAGAACTTTTAAGGCTCACATAGGCATACCAAATAATTAGAGATTTTGTAGAATGATTACCTAACCCATGGCTTTAGAAAGTAGGTCTAGAAGTTCCTTTGGTTTGTCCCGCATGTGCTTTCAGCTATCACAAAATTAAGTATATCATCAACGAAAATTAAATGCAAAATAATGTAAGAACTACCAATTAATATACTTTAAATGAATCATTTGTTGAAACAACCATGAGTTTCCCACTTAATCCTCATGATACAACAATATTAACGACTTATAAGTGCCATCACAAAAATAAGTATATCATCAACGAAAATTAAATGCAAAATAATGTAAGAACTGCCAATTAATATACTTTAAATGAATCATTTGTTGAAACAACCATGAGCTTCCCACTTAATCCTCATGATACAACAATATTAATGACTTATAACTTTAAAACGAGAATTCTAGCCGGGGAAAGCAGAGATTTTTGCATCACCTTTTTTAAGGGTTAAAATTAAAAACCAAAATCATGGTCGTGGAAATCTTTCAAAGTCCAACAATTTTCAACCATGGTGTTAAAATTCAAATGACATGATTATGAAAAACCTTAAAGTTATAACATTTTTCAACCATGGAATTAAAACCAAATATTTTTTCTTTTCTTTAAATTAAAATGAGAAAATTTGAAGTATCAGTTAATTTGAAAGATCAATATTGCAAAACCTTTAATTATAATTTTTTTCTTTCTATGATCTAAGGTAGCTTTTAGTAAACTTCCAATTTACTTTGATAGAGATACAAATGTCACTGAGAACAAATGTAAGGGTGCTTCTCCCTCTTTTTCTTAAATATCTATCTATCTATATATATATGTTCCTTAAAAAAAATATAGCTTTTTGAGGTCGTAGTCCAAAGCAACTTGACCCATTTTCAAAGAGCCACTAAAATTACAATATTTCTGTTTTTTTAAACTTTAATTTAAAAAATATATAAAAACATTATTTTTATCTTTTTTTAATTAAAAATTAAAAATTCAAAAAAACAAATTAGATAATTAAAACAATGTTTTTTTCTAATCAATTTAATAAAATAAAATAAAAAATTAATACAAAAAACACTTTTAAAAAACAACTTATTTAAAACAAAAATAAAATACAATGAATTTAAAAATTGTGGAAAATATACAAATAATTAAATTTTATATATTAAAACATAATAAATATATAAATATATATAATATATATTATATATATATACCAAAAAAACAAAAATTGGAATATATAGAATTTACCAAAAAAAAAAATTCTTGGAAAAAATAAAAAGGTTAGAAAACATAAGTTTTATATATAAACCGAAAGGGATTGATTTAAAAAAAAGAATTAGAGAGATTTCGTTTCTCTAACATATAATTTATATATTTGTAGTTATATTTTTAAGTATATAGGTATAATACTATAACATTATATATGAGAGAAAGATTTGGTTTTTTAAAATTAACATGTATGGAGAGACACTTTACACCCGAGACACTTTACAACCTAGTATAAGAGAGACATGGAGGCATTAAATATTAGATGTAATGTAAATATGT
>APFE030943207.1:3160-50723 GCA_000404065.3 Pinus taeda | reverse complement strand
TTGTATTTAGTCTAACTGGCAAATAGACTAGAGATGAGTTGGGTGAATTAGTTATTAATTAATTTACAAGTTATTAACTCATAATACAACTAATGAATACATCAGTAACTCAGTTGCATGTCAGTGCATGTTCAGTTCAACAGGGACAGGTGGTAGAGAATCAGATTGCTATCAGTTGTGACTATAGTTGTGCACCAGATCTTGCACAATCAAGGGATTGAGTATGCCAATGAGTTTGCCCACGTATTTGCCCACATTTTAGCTTATGCTCACGTCCAAAAAGCGTGAGTGACTATTTTTGCAGGTGAAAAATGAGTTTGGTGAGCCATTCTCATCAGTTCTTGAGCAGGTATTGAGCAGTGGAGGCAGGCAAGCAGTGGAAGACATTTGGAGATCAGATCTGAGCTGTATTGTGTGTAACAGAGGTGGAGATACTTGTGAGAAGTATTATGCTGTGTAATGTTACATGACTCAATCATTAATATACAGATAGTTGGGGTTTTTAGCGAGATGCTTTCCCCGGGATACATACTGTGTTAATGTGTGAATGCTCTTGATGTTTTATTGTTATTGATGCTGCTATATTGATGATCAACGTAGAGGAGCTTATGTATTGTGTATGTTTTCCGCAATAGTACATGATCAGGATAATCTCCACTGAATATGTGTTAAATTATTCAAAATTTCTACACAAGCAGGGAGCCAATGCTACTACCTGGGAATCATATACCAGCAGTGAGCCAATGCTACTACTCGGGAATCATCTGCCAAAAATGAGCCAATGCTATTACCTAGCAATCCACATATAATAGGAGGGATTCCACTTACCTTATTAGGTAAGGATCACACCTATCCTATTGTCTGGCGATAATAGGAGGGATACCACTTACTATAAATTGTAAGGATCACGCCTATCCTATTATCTGCTGATCTTCCCAACTTGGCTTTCACAAATTAGTGGTAGAACCTACATCTCCAGCTTGAGTGGGATGCCACTTACCATAAATGGTAAGGATCATGCCTAACTCAAGCAACTAACACCCATTGGCTAGATTGGTGAGAAACCATATACCAATTGGGGTATACTATGTGAAACAAAGTTCCCTCAGCCCCAGGAGCTCTAAGGCTCAATTACTCACCATGGGAGCTCAAAGGGGGGGGGGGGGGGGGGGGGAAGAGCATAGCTTAGTGTCCTTGATCAATCCGGACCCTTACCCAGGAGGGTCACATCCATTATTCCATGATGCTCTCTGAAGACCAATAACTCCCCTTTCTGCAAAGAGATTTCTCAATCAAACTGCCTCATAGTTAGCCATGCTAGCAACAATATACTCTGCCTCTGACATACTAAAAGCCACAAACTTCTGTTTCCTTCTCATCCAAGGTATCATGGAAGATCCCAAGCTAAATTAGCACTCAGATGTGATATTCATGTCAATAATGTTTCCAACCCATTTGACACCGATATATCAATACCGTCTCACATGTCTTGAAGTATATCTCAACCCAAGATTGATCGTCCCATGCGAATATCTCAAAATGTGTTTGGAAACAACCCAATGTGCGTGAAGTGGCTCAATAATGAATTGACTCAAGGTATTCACCACAAAACATATATCCATAAGGGTGTTAGCAAGGAACATCAATGCTCCAATTAATTGACGATACTTGGAAGGGTTAGCCAAGTCGTATCCAACAACATTTCTGCATAACTTCTTGAAATTCATCTCCATAGGGGTGCTCAAGGATTTTATTATGTGATTCCAAATCTCTCTAATAGATTCACAACATATTTTCCTTGAGAAAGGAAAATCTCCCAGGGTCTCTGCCAAACTTCTAATTCCAGGAAGTAATGCATCATAAAAATATCCTTCATCTCAAACTCAGAGGCTAACTCCCTCTTACACTCTATCATCAAAGGCCCACTACTTGTCAAGAATAGTTCGTCAACATATAAAACCAAAATTAAAGGCATATCGTGGACCACCTTGAAGTAGAGATTGGAGTCAACACTACTTCTTGTGAATCTAATCTTCACTAGGGAATTATTAACACGAGCATACCAGGCTATGGGGGCTTGTTTCAAACCATATAATGCCTTCTTCAACTTGAAAACACGAGTCTTCCTATCATGTACTTCAAATCCTTGAGGGTGCTCAACATATACTTCTGCTTGTAGCATACCTTGAAGAAATGTTGTCTTTACATCCATCTTGTGAAGGGTCCATCCTTGACCAGTAGGAAGGGTAACAATCGATCTAATGGTGGTGTATTAGGAAACTGGTGCAAAGATGTCTTCATAATATTCTTCTCTCTCTTTCTAGGAGAATCCTCTAGCCACAAACCTTACCTTGTACTTTTCAATTCTCCCATAAACTCCATGTTTGGTCTTGTACAACCATTATGAAGTTACGAAAAACTTTCCTTTATGTCTTGGAACAATATCCCATACATCACTTTTCATAATGGATTCATATTCTTCGGTCATAGCATCCTTTGCACCTGTTCTTTCACTGCTTCTTCAAATGTAGAAGGCTCAACTTGGGTCATAGTGCTCATAGGTGCAACGTATCCTTGATCATAGTGCAAATATCTTGTATCAAACTTGGGTTTGGAATGTGTATCTCTCATAGAATCATGGAATTGTGAAGTTAATCATTTCAAAAATAATCTTTAGCCGAAGCAATCATGCTTATTAGATTCATTTTAGAATAGTCAGCTCCTAGTTTTTCTTGTGAATGTTATATTGTGAATCTTGTTCTTCATCGCACCTGAAATACTCCTGTGCTAATGAATGCATGAGTTATTGTGCGAATCAAACTCTTCTTCGTTCACTGTATCTTGACTAGTCTCATGTGTTTGTTGTACTAGCATTCCTTTTCACTTATTTTGATGATTACCATGCCAGTGCAATATGCGACCAATCACAACGAAATAATTTGTTACATTTATCATGCGAGGAAGACGATTCATTTGTTCAAGTAATTCGTAAAGATTTTCAAATTGACCTATCTTTGTTAGCTTATAATCGAAAATATCTTGCCACAAACGGTCCATTTGATCATAATATTAATTGTCATTCATTTTATAATTTTCCCACCAGTATATTTGATGAAAGTTGTTTCACATGGATTAATCTTTATGGTTTATCTCACCATTTTCATACTTGTCAAGCAGCTGAGGCACTTCATCCTTCAATGATGGTTATGTTAGGGCCTTACTATCTTGACAAACCTTCTGAATATGATCAAATTCATTTTCCCTTACGATATGCTCATCCTGATCTCGCGCTTCTAATTGTAAATTCACATTTTTAAAGATTTCAGGATTCTCAAGAGGATTGTTTCGAGTTTCATGATCCAATCATTGAATGGTTGGAGCAATCTTACCTGGAAAGCTCCATTTTAAATAACAAGTTTCAACCTTTTCTCATGCTTGCCAAGGAGTACAATGTAGATGAAGGTACATTTGCAAGAAGCCCCCGAGGTTTGTCTTCTTATGGTTTTCAGAAGAAAGGTAAGAGTGCGAAATGGTTAGAAGTAGTGGTTATGACATATCTTTTTGTTGACAGGAAAGACCTTCGATTTTTTGTGCAAAATATTCAAGCTCTTATCTTCTCTGTTGCATATTGTTTTATCTCAACTTTAATCGATCATATTTTGTGATTGGAGGTCGAGGAGAACTATAATGGCTACATTGGAAATTTCATTATACATGACCCCGACCTTCTAGCTAGTTAGGTTAGGAGTAGGTTTAGTTGCATATTAGTTTACATGCACATTCATCCTGTATTCATTTTCTGTAGTTTGTTTTGTGTTTTCTCATTTTGGTTTCACATCATCTTTTCAATTAGCCTCCTTTCGTTTTGTCCTCCTAGTTTTGTTTCCTTGTTGTGTTTTGTTTAATGAGACTTTGCATGAAGGGTGTCTTATTTGGGCTCGAAAGGCAATGTGGAAAAATAAAAAAGGACTTTGTGACAGTGAAACATTTGGCTAACTCTATGTCCTTCTTCCTTGTCTTAGTTACACCTTTTGGTCGATGATGTTCCGATGGAAAATACGATCCTTGCATAAGGAAGCCTTATGTCGAACCATGATATCCATGTCTATTTTGGAAACCTCATGCCTACACTTGGGTCTTTATGTTTTCATTTTATCAGGCTGATCCAAAAAAGTAGAGGATTGATCCAAGGGATCAGTAAATTGCTCAAAATTCAAAGTTTTCAAAAGTTCTTGAAACTTGTAATGAAGTGTAGATCTCAATGACTTGAATCCAACACAATTTCAATCATTCAAAACCGATAGCATATGCTCTCGTTATCACATTCTGATCGTTTCCCAAACAGGTAAAAAAATTGCAGGTTGGATGCATGACTGTTAACTGGGAAATCCATACGTTGACTAGGTAGGGTGATTGGATAGGTTGATTAGGTTTCTTGGTCCAATGGTAGGCTACTAAGTAGCCTCTCCGTATTGGTTCGGAGATGTTGAGTTTTGATTGGTCGAATTTGTGGTTTGTTTGTCTAATGAGTGGGAGCCACGTGGGCCAATGGTGGGCAACCATGTGGCCTCTCAATGGTCATCTAAAATTTTGTTCTGGCCAAACTACCTCTGGGTGAGTCGAGCGCGAGACCGGTGGGGTGGAAATGCAACACCTTACCATTAGGGCATAGGGTGGAACTTAACCACTATAGTTCCAAACATGTATTTAAGTTTTTCGCTGTTTGTTGTTGTGGGATGGGGTCGGGACTAAGCCTTGGCCCTTGGTCACCTTACCACCACAGGACCAGAGGTAGCAAGAGCTGAGGGCTCGGGATTTGTCTTGGCCCAAGGTTTCGGTACCCATAGTTTGTAACCACTAGACCATAGTGAATATCCAGAGCGCCAACTATTAAGGGGGTAGAACTTTGGGGACCAACCTTGGATCACATGGTGGCCATGGAACCACACTCCAATAGCGCAAGGTGTTTGAAGGGCAAGAGCAAATTTTTGGGGATAAGCCCAAGTTTTATGGCAGTGCATGGAACCAAAATCTAAGAGCCAGGGGGCTATGCCAACAGAGGCAGGTGGTTAGCCCCAACCCCCTGGTGCATGGCCTCATGTGGCCCAACTTTTCCGCCATATACCTTATTGGACATTTAAAGGAAGCGACATTTTGCACCCAATTCAACGCAAATCTCACTGGCACTAGGCGAAATTGCGCTTGGCACACCCTGGAAATGAAGAATTCGTAGAACCATTAGTAGTTCAGTCCAGTTTGTAGATCAGTTAGTAGGGAAAACTTCTAGAGAGCATAAATTCTTCAGTTTTTGGCCAAATTGAATCCAACAAGATCCCAACCGGGAGTTTTTGACTATTCTAAATCCATTGGAGACATAGTATTTACATTCGAAGCACTATAAATCCATGCAAACATAAATTTGAGCACTTGATGAAAGAGACCCAACATTAGAAGTTGGACCAGGAGATGTAGCCAAGGAGAGGGGTGAAGTCCTTTATCATTTTTGATGTTATGTGCTTTTGATATGGTATATTTGTCTCTGTTTATGATGTTAACTAAGCTTAAAAACCATTATTTTATGTGTTTTTCAAAGTGATCCATTGCCTAAAATACATAAAATTTTACTTGCAAAATGTTTCATCACCTTCAAGTTTGCATTACAGTTCAAGGACAAGGGGAAAATATAAACGAGAAAACCAATATCATAGGTCTTATATATGATTTTCTAAAGGGACAACCTATTTTTCTCTCAATAATTCGGGATCCCTTTTTCGCCCATGAAATAAATAAGTGTCGATGCACAATCCTATATAAAATAAATAAATAAAGGCGAAAGAAGAGAAAGACTTCATGCACAAAGAGGTGAAGCAAGCAACTCCGTTGGGGTACTATCTAGGCCCAATGACAGTAGAGAAATGTTTATGTCCCTGAAGTGACTTTGTTGGGGTACTTTCTAGGCCTGCTGGTAGCGGAGCAACACGAGAGATGAAAAACTACGCTATGAAAATATAAAGATCACAAGCTTCATTACCCATTCCATATTCAAAACATTGTGCGATCATTGACCTTATGATTGTGTTTAACCAAGTAAAGGAATGAAGGGGACTATGCTTATGCACGGGGTAAGTGGGGAAGCCCTGGTAATCTAAGCGATGAATCAATACTCCATGAAGAACTAGACCTGACAAGAAATAATTGACCAAGGTAGAGAATCTAGAGTTCTACAAGTGTGTTTCCAAGTGTTGTTGCTGTGACAAACTTCCTCCAAAATTTTGCTTACACTTTATTTTTGGAGCCTACTGTGGATCTTATGATCGATTGTGTTGGAAAATCAAAGTAATTATAATAGGGTTTTATCCTTCTTCCTTGATAATTACTTTTGTGTGTGTTCGCTTTTTTTACTTCTTTATTATCTTATTTTTCATCAAGCAATTATCATATTATGTGTGTATGAAGATCACAAAACAAGAGACACAAGATGTAGGCACTATGCCAGGGAAAAACCCTCCTCGGGGGGGGGGGGGGGGGGGAACCTAGTCAAGAAAATTTTTCCTTTTAATAATATTCTTTTAGATTCTTCACCCTAGACAAATACCAAACCTTCCCTCCACACGAAGTTAGCATCCCATATCTTCAACCTCCTTTCCAACAACTTCGACTAGGCAGTAGCTTCCAGCATCAAGAATTTTATGACATTAGTGAAACTTGGAAGTCTTTGATCTCCCAAACTAGGGCTCGAAACAAAGAGAGAGAGGAACCAAAAGTTCAATTTTCTTCTTCTCCTTAGACTTCCCCAAATTCGCACTTCCTTCAGCTTCCCTAGACCCACTTCGTCCTACTTCGCACTTCTCCAACTTCTCTTGAGATATTGAACTTGCTTTAGATGAGATGCTCCAAATGGTTTCGACTTGTTTCTATTTATAGGCTCCAAGTGAGGTCAAATTAGTGTCCTTAGGCCTACTTGATCTCTTATAGGCTGACTTGGTGTGGAGGATACATAAATTATATTTGAATCAATAGTAAACCTTTTTACAGGATTCAAAAGCCCAAGAAGGGTCTCTTTGAATAAACAATGATTCTATAAACTCAATATTAATCATAGGAGTCCACAATGGGGAATTTAACCAATATAATGATGACCCAAGCATGAAACCCATGCTTTAATAAGTTGTTCTTACAATAATAAAAATTCTTTTATTTATTCTTTTGACAAGTACATTTCATGATGTCTCAAATACATTAAATGAAGACCGAACCTAATTACAATTTCCAACACTCCCTCTTAACTACGGAGGTATTTATCATATATAAATAAAATGGAAGATATCAAAATATATGAACAATGAAAAAATTTAGGCACCACAATTCCATGGAGTAGATTCTTGACCAGGGAAATCTATCCATTGGTCTCTCATCAATTTAGGCACTGCAATGCCACAGACTAGATTCCTAACTAGGGCAATCTACCCAAGTTGGAATAAGTTGGACTCAAGCTTTCAACTCCTCTAGGTACCATAAGGATTACTTGTTAACCACCAACCTAGGGATCTAGGTGCTTATCCATGGTCAAAGGCCTACGACCCATGCCACCTTCCCTAGTTTGGGACCTAGACATCAACACAAAGTGCTGACCAGAAGTCCTCCCAGGTAATGCTTCACTTGCAAAGCCTCAACAAATCTCTTCCATTTCCTTATCATCAATACAATCAACAATGTCTACCAAACCAATCAGGTTTCTTAGATACTCAAACTTCTTATTAGGAAGAGCCTTTGTTAGTATGTCTGCTACCTGTTCATCTATTGAGACATACTCCAACTTCACTATCCCATCCTACACCAAGTTCCTAATAAAGTACAACTTATTGTTGATATGTTTCGTTCTAGCATGAAAAATGGGATCTCCAGACATCTTAATACAACTTTTATTGTCTTAATTAATCACAATATGACCCAGAGAATTCTCAAACAAAGTTTTTAGAAGCTTCATTAACCAAACAACCTCCTTTCCTACTTCACATGCAACCACATATTCTTCCTCTGCAATACTTAAAGAAATGAGATCTTGATTCTACTAATCCATGAGATCATAGCGGCTCCCAGAATAAAACATCCTTCGATTGTGTTCCTTCCATCGGTCTCATTGCCACCCCAATCAGAGTCCGTGAAGCCAATTAGTTTGACTTCCTTACTATCACACTTTAGGTAGTGATATATAGTGCCATGAACATACCTCAATATATGTTTGGCAACTATCTAGTGATCATGATGGGGCTCCAACTAAAACTTACTAAGAATGTTTACTACAAAACATATATATGGTCTAGTATTTAACAGATACATTAGGGAACCCACAAAATGTCGGTAGGAGGTAGGATCCATGAGACTAGAGTCAAAGGCCTTCAACTTCTTGAGATTGGTGATCATAGGAGTAGTCATCAGCTTGGAATCCATCATCCTAAATTTTTTTGACAATATACTTTCCTTGCCCCAAATATATCTCCCCAGGACTCTTCCATACTTCTAGACCCATGTAATAGTTCATCAGTCCTAGATCCTTCATTTCAAATTCAATTGCCAACATATTCTTGCATTCTTGAATTCTTCGCTCCATACCTATGATGAATAGATAATCCACATATAGTAGAATAATGACGAGCTCATCATTCATGACCATGATGTAGAGATTTGGATCAGAAGAACTCTTCACGAATCCAATTCTAAGTAGATATGCATCCATACTTGCATACTATGCCCTAGATGATTGCTTCAAACCATATAGGGCCTTCTTAAGTCTGCAAACTTGAGAGTTTATGCTATTAACTTCATAGCCTTTAGGTTGTTCAATGTACACTGCCTCATCAATGGACCCATTCAGAAATGCGGTCTTCACATCCATTTGATGGATATTCCACCCCATTGTAGCCTCCAATGAAACCAACGATATAATGGTTGTGTACCTTGCTATGGGTGCAAAGGTTTCTTCATAATAAATGCCTTCCTTTTGAGAGAAAACCCTTGTAATGAATCTTTCTTTGTACTTGTCTATACTTCCATCAACATCATGTTTGATCTTATAGATCCATTTAGATGTTACAACCGATTTATTACTAGGTCTAGGAACGATTTCCCAAACCTCATTTGTCATGATGGAATGATATTCTTCCTGCATTTCTTTCTTCCAAACCTGTTGATGCACAACTTCCTTGAATGTAGATGGTTCAACTTTAATCAATTTCATCATATATGCAACATAGCCAAAATATCTCCTCAGTCTCTTTCTTTCCCTGAAGATTCCTTTCGTAACTTCATGTCATTCAACATCTTGTAATGTAGCTTTCAATCAATTTGGCATTTTCCTTGTGGTTGGGATGACCATCGATATAAGAGGCTCACTTGGTCCTTCTTCTTCGAGATTTGTAGTAGAGTTTTCATGATGAACTTATTCTTCTTCAAATATGGGAACTTCTTCATCATTAGACTCAATAAACACATCTTTTGATTTCTTGTATGCTTGATTTTCATCAAATATGAAATCCATGCTTACTTCAATATATATTCCTTCTTTTATGTAGATTCTATATGCTTTTGAAGAGAGACTATATCCAATGATTATTCCCTTGATACTTGTAGAATCCAACTTTCGCTTGCCTTTTAGAACCCGGATGTATGCTGGACTTCCAAAGATTCGGAGGTGATCTACATTTTGTTTCTTTCCTATGAATACTTATTTTGGTGTTTTATTATCAAGACTCTTATGAGGACTTCTATTTTGAATGTATATGACTATCATTGTTGCTTATCCCCATAAGAATTTTGGTAGGTATTGATCAAGGGGCATAGTTCGAAAGTCTTCTTCAATTGACCTATTCTTCCTTTCGGCCAATTGATTTTGTTCAGGATAATAGGGAACAATGAGCTTCCTCTTAATACCCACTTTCTTACAATATGCAATCAATTCCTTAGAAGTGTATTCCCCACAATTGTCAAACCCTAGAGTTTTTATCTTTATTTCAATTAGGGTTTCCACTTCAGCCCTAAACTCCTTGAAATTATCAAATACTTCATATTTTGTTTTGAGGAGGTAGAGCCATGTATTTATAGAATGGTCATCGATTAATGTCACATAGTAGAGATTACCTCCAAGTGATTTGTCAGACATGGGCCCACACACATCAAAATGAATGAGATCTAATATTTATTTAGACCTAGTTTCACTATTATGAAATGAATTTCTTGTATGTTTTACCAAAGAGCATCCCTTGCACACACCTTCATGATCTAAATTCATATTGGGAATACCATGACCCAATGGACTAAGAGTAGGGATGATATTATAATGTATATGACCATACCTCCTATGCCATAACTCAATGGGACTTATTTCCATATGAACCAAAGCTTGAGGAGGTGGTGTAATGACTCTATAAAGGCTTCCTTCATGGACTCCAATAGCCCTAGCTTTATTAATGTTAAAGTATTTCTCCCAAACAAAAACTTTTCCATCAACAAAAGCAAATCTTTCCCCTTTATCTTCTAAAAAAGAAATAGAAAGCAAATTATTTTTCAAATCTGGAACATATAGAATGTTGTTGAGGTGAAACTTCGATCCATTATCCATCTTCAACGACGTTGATCCCATGCCTCTAACAACATAGATTTTGTTGTCACCCAATTCCACTCCATGAGAATATGGCTCCTTTGATAATGTATGAAGTTTTTTACTTTCTCTTGTCATGTTTTGCTCCACTATCAATGATCCATGCATTGTCATCATTAAAAGAACCTGTAAGACTAGCGAAGAATCCTTGACTTTTGACCTTGTTGAATAAGCAGTAGATGACCTTCTTGATCCATCTTTCAACAGTGTTGATACCCATTCTTATATAGTTCATGAAAGAGGGAGAATCCATGCCAACGAAGTGATCTTCAACTTTTCCCGACCTTAGCTCCGATACCATGTTAGACAATCAAAGCAATTATATTAGGGTTTGATTCTCCTTTCTTGATAAGCGTGTTGGATTCTTTTAATTCTTTATTATCTTATCTTTCATCAAGAAATTACCATATTATGTGTGTATGAATATCTCAAAACAAGAGACACAAGATGTAGGCACTATGCCAGGGAAAAACCCCCCTCGAGGGGAAAACCTAGTCAAGAAAATTATTCCTTTCAATATTATTCTTTGAGACTCTTCACCCTAGACAGAGGCCAAAAATTCCTTCCACACCAAGTTAGCCTCCCATATCTTCGACCTCCTTTCCAACAACTTTGATTAGGCAACAAATTCTGGCACCAGGCACCTTTCAACATCAGTGAAACTTGGAAGACTTCGATCTCCCAAACTAGGGCAAGAAACAAAGAGAGAGAGAGGCACCAAAAGTTTTATTTTGTTCTTCTCTTTAGACTTCCCCAAACTCACACTTCCTTCAACTTCATTAGACCCACTTCATCCTACTTTTCACTTCTCCAAATTCTCGACATATCAAACTTGCTTTAGATGAGATGCTCCAAATGACTTCAACTTGCTTCTATTTAGAGGTTCCAAGTGAGGTCAAATTAGTGTCCTTAGGGTGAATTGATCTCTTCTAGGTACACTTGGTGTGGTGGATACATAAATTATATTTGAATCAATGGTAAACATTTTTACATGATTCAAAATCCCAAGAAGGGTCTCTTTGAATATAAAATGGCTCTATAAACTTAATATTAATCATAAGAGTCCACAATGGGGAATTTTATTAATATAATGATGACCCAAGCATGAAACCCATGCTTTAATAGGTCATTTTTACAATAATAAAAAAATATTTTTCTTTATTTTTTTGACAAGTACATTTCATGATGAATCAAATACATTAAATGAAGACTGAACCTAGTTACAATTTCCAATAGGTCATTTCGTAGTCACTTCCTGGTCGGTCGATGTTTTGTTTATTTCTTGAGCTCCCTTTTGAATTAAAAGTGTCGAAGTCACTTGCTCACACATGCTCAGTCCACAACAAGTTCATGAGAACTTTATTTTATGCAAGCTTGAACAAGCATAGCACAATCCATAAACACAATGCCTATGCAATAATCAACCCATGTTGATAGTCAATGCACACTTTTATTGATAGTCTTCCACTTTTGGATGCATCTTTAATTCTATTTTGGTGAATTTTTTAAACTGTCGCTTTTGTGTACCTTCGCTTTCGCGAGTGTCATTTTCATGCTTTCGACTGTCTCTTTCGCTTGATTTCACTTTCATTAGTGTCATTTTCATGTTATCTTCGTCGCTATGGCATGTTTCACTTTCACTATTGTTGGCGTATCACAAGTGTCGATCACACTTTTCTCTTCATATAGTAAATGTCATCTTTTAGCATGTGGAGCGTCACACAATGCATAGAAGATAGTTTTGGTGGTTTCAAGGGGTAAAATTTGTGTAAATAAGTTGGTATTACCATGTAAACATGTATCACATTCATTTACAAAGTTTCAAGCATTGTTTCTGATTTGAAGATGGGGCACTTAGGCTTCATGTCCAACTTATAAGAACCTCTCCCACTTCCAAAGCTTTAAATATTCCCAAGTCTTATTGATTAACCAATGCGGAATTGATAATATGCTTGAAAATATAGGTGTATGCTTATGTTTATTTTAAAACTATTACGTGATGTAAGTTCACTTGCTTATGCTGATATGTAAATATATAAAACAGTAAATAGTGCAGCAATAAAACAAATGCACATAACGATTTACGGAGGGAGAACAACAGACCAGCTAATGGAGGACGGAAGTCGCGTAGGGTTTCTGAGAGTTTCAGAGTCTGACCCTAATGGAGGGTCATAGAGGAGGGAGATCCACTCCCTCCTACAAAGATGTCGTGGCCAACAGAGGCAAGTCACGTCTAGGTAATGTCAGAGGTTTTGCAGAGGAAGAAAACAGAAATAATGAAAAGGAGACAGATGGGGTTAAGTCCAAGGAAAATAGTAGCACAAAGGATAAGGAGGAAGAAGACAAAAACCAGGGAACAAGGGAAAAAAACAAAAGGGACCTTGCAGACCCAAAACGGAAATCACTCCAAGAGTAGTGTTAAATAATCCTGCACTGCAGGAGCACAGGGAACATATGGAGACTTACGGCACAATATGTAAATTCATGGGATGATGGCCCACTGAAAAGGCTTTACAAACATGGATCAAGTATCACTGGAAACCCAAAGGCAACATCGATCTTCATCTTGGGTCAAAGGGATTCTTCACCGTGGTGTTTACAAACATCGAAGACAAAGATAGAATATTCGAAGGAGGACCCTACTTTTTTGTAGCAGCTGGCCTCTATATGAGGCCTTGGGTGATGAAATTTGTTCCATAGTGGGAGACTTTCACTTCAGTCCCTGTCTGGGTAAGGCTTTATTCTCTACCTCTGGATTACTGGGAAAATGAATCAATTGCGGCCATAGGCAACAAACTAGGTCATTTTTTCAAAGCTTCGGAAGCGACTAGAAGGGGTAAATATCTTCCTATGTAAGGATTTGTGTGGAAATGTATCTATCAGGGGCTCTTTTGGACGAAGTCATCCCAGAAGTTTTGGATTAGGAATGGGCTCAAACGGTGGAATATGAGCATATTTCGTTTAGATTTCGTAAATGCCACGAACATGGACACTTGTTCAGAGATTGCCCTCTCAGTAAAGCAGAAAATAAAAGAAAAATGAATACAATGAAGGATACCAAAAGCTTTTAGAAAGTGGAAAGCAGAGGAAAAGGAGGTAAAAGAGGACCAAAGCAACAACATAATGAGGGGCAAAGGGTCAGTTAGAATAAGTTCCAAGCTCTGGAAGAGTTTGAAGAAATGCCAAATGAAGACCAAACTATGGAGGAAGGCCCTAATGAAAAGGAGAAGGAGGAAAACCACAACCCAACACACAATACTGATAATAAGGAAGAAACCATGATGAATGAAACAAAACTAGAGATGGACTAGGAAATGAACCAGAGTGAAATAGATCTGGAGGATCATGAACTTCAAGAAATTCTAGATAAAGAACACCTAGATGTGGAAGGTTTCTTGAAGCAGGGAACCACAGTGGGGATAGATTCATTACCTCAAGATGAATGCACTAGAATACAATAGTTGTTTTTATGGAAAACTTAGGAAAGGGGGTCAGATAAAGGAAAAACTATCGACAAGCAGGAGTGCAGAGGTGTGAAAACAATGAAATCAAAATTTAGGAACTCGACCAGGCATTGATCAAAGACGGCTTTGACAAAGACAAAAGTGAGTAGGCTGATAAACTTCATCATGAATGGGAGAACCTATGCAAACAAGAGGAAATATTTTGGAGGAAAAAGTCTAGAGTTCAATGGCTCAAAGAAGGAGAGCACAATACAAGATTTTTCCACAGATCCACTATGGCTAATAGAGCATTCAACAGAATCTTGACGATAAAGGATGAGAATGGGGAGTTTCAAATCACACATAAGGACATTGAAGCGGTGCTTGTTCAACATTTCAGAAACATCACCCGGTAAAACAATCCAGACAGGGAACAATCCATAAATGAAATTACAAGACATATCCCTAAGCTGGTGTCCAGAGAGGACAACATTAACCTAAATAGACCAGTAATTGAAGAGGAGGTTAGAGAATTCCTCAAAGACATGTAGAATGGCAAAGCACTAGGCCCATATGGTTTTAATGTGGATTTATTCAAAGCTTGTTGGGATATAGTCAAACAAGATATGTTGAATGTGATAGAGGATTCCAGGGGTAGTAAAACTATCCTGAAAGCCCTCAACACCTACTTCATCTCCCTGATTCCCAAACAAGACTCATCTCAAACGACAAACAACTACAAACACATAGCTTTATGTAATGTGGTTTACAAGATAATATCCAAGGTGGTGGCTAACAGACTCAAACCTCTCCTTCCTTCATTAGTGTCTGAGGAACAATCAGGTTATGTGGAGGGAAAACAAATTTTAAATAACATTATTCAAGCCCATGAGGTGGTTCACTCTCTCACTAGCAAAAAGCAGGCGGGGATGATCATGCAATTGGATATTGCCAAAGCTTATGACAAGGTCAATTGGATCTATATCAAGAAGGTTCTTACTGCCTTTGGGTTTGATCACAATTGGGTTAGATGGGTAATGGCTCTGGTGACTACTTCCAACTTTTCAATTTTGGTTAACGAATCTCCCTCAGAGATATTCAATCCTTCTAGAGGCCTCAGGCAGGGAGACCTGCTCTCTCCCTTTCTCTTTATCCTCATGATGGAAGGTCTTGGTCGGTCTATTAAGCATGCCAAAGACATGGGAAAAATCAAGGGTCTTCAATTAACTGAGAATGGTCAGGCACTGATGCACCAACAATTTGTAGATGATACCATGTTGCAAGGAATCCCCACAGTCGAAGAAGCTTCAACCTACAATCAAATCCTTAATGTATTTGCAATGGCCACAGGTATGGAAGTCAATCTTTCTAAATCAATTTTTTTCTTAAACACTAACATTGCTATTCAAAGAAATATCTCAAGAATCCTCGGCTTCCAAAGGGATTCCCTCCCCTCAAAGTATTTGGGAGTTCCTCTCATGGCCAAACCAATGCTCAAAAGTATTTGGGAACTGGTGCTAAATAAGTTGCAGGATAAAGTTAAAAAATGGACCATCAGAGCCTTGAACCTAGCTGGCAGGTTAGTATTGACAAAGGCTGTTCTGCAATCTATCCCAGTTTTCATGTTATCAGCTCTCCCAACTCCCAAAAGTGTCTTAGAGCAATTCAAGAATATTTAAAGAGATTTCCTGTGGGGTAAGGAGGAAACAAGGAAGAAATGGGCCTTGGTTTCATGGGATAAAATTTGCACACCCAAGAGCCATGGGGGACTAGGCTTAGATGACCAGGAGATCCTTAGTAAAGTGCTAGGGGCCAAGATTTGGTGGCGATGGGTTCAAGAGCCAACAACCCATTGGGCAAGGATCTGGAAAGAAAAATATGCCAACTCTTGGCACAATAATGATCTCATAAGAATGTCTGGAAACATAAAGGGCTCTTACATCTGGAACAAAGCCTGGATAATACAAACATAGTGTAAAAAAATAGTTTCTGGGAAATCAGAGCAGGGGATCTAGCACTCTTTAGGGAGGACAAATGGAAACAAGAATCAATGCTCTTAAAAGAGGATTTTTTAAGCCTTAGGCAGGAAACAAATTCCCTAGGTTTAAACAAAGTAAAGGATTTTTGGGATATTTCTCAAATACCGGGAAAGTGGAGAAGCTGGAGAAACATTGACTACATAGATGACAGCCCCATAAAAATAAAAGCAGAGGCACTGAGAAGCTTACTAAAACAAAGGATGATATTGGTTATATAGGGACAAGATCAATTGATATGGGGTAACAACAATAAAGGTACCTTTAATCTAAAGGAAGCAAAAGGTATTCTCCTTGGGCTTGACTCCAGTGTTCCAAACAAAACCTAGCAGCACCTCTGGAATTACCAAGGTTGGATGAAGATCAAGCTTTTCATATGGTTGGTTATTCATAAGAAAATCTTGACTTGGGACAATATTAGAAAAAGGGGTGTTTTGGGACCTTCAAGATGCTAGATTTGTGAAAAGCAGGAGGAGACTATAGAGCACATTCTCAACAGTTGCTCTTACACCACCTGGCTATGGGATTCTTTCTCCAACATTTTCCAACAGAAAAATAGGGATAAAGGAAGTATCACAAATACCCTAAACAAGTGGAGAAGGAACTTTTCAGAGAATGAATTCCTTAATTTAGCCTCGGCCTTCTCGCCAGGCTTCATTATCTGGAATGTTTGGAAAGAAAGGAATAAAAGAATTTTCAAAAATGAAAAGTCCAACCCTCAGGGGTTATATGATTTGATTTTGAAATAGATCACGGAGATAGTCAGCACCACAGTTCACAACGTCCCAAAGAACCCTCCCTCAGAGACTGAGCTGATAACTCTCAGGCTTCTGGGAATGCAACGGATTATTCCCCAAGGACTAAAAAGAAAGGATATAGCTGGATATTGAGAAGGATTTCTGAAAACCTCCACCAAAAAGCTATCTGAAATTCAACATTGATGGTGCCTCAAACAACAACCTTGGAACAACTGGTTTTGGAGGAGTTTTAAGAGATGAAGAGGGTTGTATTATCTTAATTTTCCACAACCATTTAGGTAGAGTCACCAACAACATGATGGAATTAATGGCTCTGTAGCAATGTCTAGTGATTCTGATTCAGAACCAAAGCTCAAATGTCGTTATAGAAGCGGACTCAGAAATAATCATTAACTCTGTGAAAAGAATCAGCTGTGGTACTAGACCAGAGAAAGTCTCAAATCACTGGAGACTAATTCAGGTTCACCAAAGAATTTAAGAACACCTCCAGGGACTTCGTACTATTAGTTTCAACCAAGTTCGTCGAAATGCCAATAAGCTAGCGGACATTTTGGCCAACCAAGGTGTGATTAATGCTGAATGCGGGATGGCGATAAAGTGGCAGGAGAGGCCCCAGAGCCGTTTAAAGGCTCTCTACGAGGAACAAGCTGCAGAGGACAAAGAAGTTGTTCGATATCGAGGAAGGGTGACAAGTACGAATTGACTTTTCCTAGCTAGAGCTTCTACTGCCTCTCAAAATATACTTGGAAGGAGGGAAAGCAAAGATCGACTACTTTTCCCCCCGGAGTAAGTCAACAGGAGTCCCCAGATTTTCAGACGGCAACGTGTTGAGTCATTCTCCATATTAACACAGTCTCGGCTTCAGGGTCCATGAATCCATAGTAAGATTAGGTTGGGCGGGAGGTTTGTTTTTTTGGTTGTTGGAATTTACACCCTTCCCATTTTCGGGTTGGAAAACCTCCCCCTGATGGTTTCCAAGTGATCGTGCGTCACTTGAATGGTAAGCGGTTTTGATTTCTAGGAAGCAATTCCATAGAGGTTTCAACATGTGGTAGAGGGAAGATTTGAATACCACCCTCCATCGCTCACTATCGTCCGGTCGTGTTTGGTGGAGCGATATGGCTCCTGGCCATTGGATCCAGGAGCTCAGATCAACGGTTTGGATGTCCGGGTTGCTTCGTGGGGCCAGGTGGGTGTGCCCACTCTTTGGTATGGTTTGTGTGGTTGGGGGTGATCGATGTAGACTTTTGAGATTGTTTCTCGCGGGTTAGGTTTTGTTTGGTGATGGGAGGGGGGTTTTTGCTATTGGTAAGGGAATCTTTTTCCTGAGTTCTTGTAAATGGAATGATTTTTGTACATTATGTAACTTTCTTTTGAATTAATGAAATAGAAGGATTGGATCTTGCTTCAACAAAAAAAGCAAATGCACAGAACAATAATATTAATTTGGAGTTCACCCAAAAATATTGGGCTACGTCTCCTTGAGCTCTAACCAACTCAACTAGACCCTCTGTGATTATGGCAATGTCCTTTTTACAAGCTCTTGGCTCGACTCCATTGTTTTACACAGAAACAATGGGTTTAGACACCATTTTATCCTTGGCTCTTGAAGCTCTCGGCTTTCTGGCTCTTGGCTTTGGCTCTTGGCTCTCACTCTTGGCTCTTCGTTCTCTCTGCTCTCTTTTCCTCTGCTTCCTGCTTTGGCTTAGCTTTCTGTGCTTTTGTCTCAGCACTGCCCCCCTCTTTGTCTTTGTCATTCTGTGGCTTTTAAGCCAACCGATGCTGTCTGTTCGTTTCCTCTTCTGGGCTCTCTGACTCCTGGCCTCTGTCTGCTCAAATCCCCCTATGAGCATTAGAAATCATTGCTAAATTCCTTCGAGGATGGTGGCCACCTGTTCTGTAACGGAAGGACCATCGGCGCCTTTGAAATCCTCAGAATAGTCATTCTTTGTTTACATAGAGAAATACTCTAAAACACGGGAAAATCTGCCCAAACGCAGTCCATCGGACTTCATAAATCGTTAATTTCGCCCTATATTCACTTCCGATTCGTCTTTGGGCGCGATTGCAAGTGATTGTTGATCAATGGTTATTATTGATTTCGAGTGGCTAACGCGCATGGAGGTTACCCGCTAGAAAAGGGTCGTTTTCTCTCTCCGGTGCCTAGCCACGTGGCAGCCAGAGTATGGGCTCGGGTGGAGCTCGACCAATACCACTTACCGCCTACGGCCCGCCCGAAATCCCGCTTGTTACAGAACTTAAAACACATATTGCTGCGTATAAAAACCCTTTCGGGTCCGTTATATCGCCCAATTCGCATTTCCTTTGTATTCATAAAAATACATTAAAACACTGAAAATACCATCGAATGGCTTTATGGCGGACTTCAACTAATGTACATTTGCATTTATAAACCCATTCGGGTTCGGATTCATCACATCGGGCACATTCCCTTTGTATTTAGTTTATTTAATGAAACACAATTTTACATTAACAAACTCCTTTTTATGGAACTCAAAATATATCTATTTTTACCCATAAGACCCATCGGGTCCGGCTTTATCGCAAGTTGCATATTTATATGGCCCGGCTCCTCTGTATTGTCACAATGTGACTTATCTCAATTGCATATGGCATAATCATGGGGTCTTTCCATATGGCATGGCCTATGCCGACGCCGATATCAGTGATCGAAATATCGTTCGGTCCAGGGTCCAGCGTTAAGTCCCATGCCATCATCGATGCCGATCCGCCGATTTCGGTGATCGCAGTATCGCATCGGCCTGGTCCTTATGTTATATCGCATGTCTGCCTTCGACTCGATATGTTGGGGATCTACGATCGAGGGTTTTTCCCCTTTCCGCTTAAGTATGCTCTTTTGCCCTGGTCCGATGCGATTTCCTTTTATAAGAGTTTCTTTCCCATTTTAGAGGATTTTCCTCTTTTTCTAAAGAACATAGGGCATCTTCTTTCTATGATAACTTCTACATCCTAAGTCCATTTTTACCCATTCAAGTTGTAGTAGGTTCAGAATGAAAAGATCTCTGCAATGGGGCTATTTCTAGGAACTTTCTTAGACTTTCATTTTCCTTAGTGAGGAACACTTAGACTTAGGAGTCTATCCAAAATCCATTTTGGATCACGTCTTCCCATTAAAAGAACTTTTGGTCTCCAAAAGACTGATATACTGATCTGAACAGTACATAAGAGTAACAACACCCTCTTCTTTCAGCCTCCACACACTTGCCTTGCATAGTGCCTTTGAACCAAAGTATCTGACCACTTCCCTTCATGGATGGGCTAGTCTTCCTGGGAAGAACTGTCTTCCTCCTTGCCTTCCTGTAGAACTTTTGTTAAAATGGTAATAGAAGGTGGTTTGAACTTCTTTGCTTTGGTCATTGATCCAAGGTGGCTCAAACAAATGTGAAGTTCATCTGCTCCACAAAACTTTCATTTGTATCTGTTTGAAAAGCCGTCAACAACAACTGTTAACAACAACAGAAATACAAACAACAACTGGATGGTATAAACTCCCGCTTCAACAAAAGAAACAGATATCACAGTTTGTGAACACCTCCATCTCTTACATTTGCATACAAATGATGGACTAGATAACAAGCCCACAAAACATGCCTTTAAACAAATGACCCTTCAAGTCAAGCATGTAGAAAAAAACTATTAGGAATTCTTTGCCTTGGTCATCGATCCAAGGTGGCTCAAACAAATGTGAAGTTCATCTGCTCCACAAAACTTTCATTTGTATCTGTTTGAAAAGCTGTCAACAACAATTGTTAACAACAACAAAAATGCAGACAACAACTGGATGGCCTAAACTCCTGCTTCAACAAAAGAAAGAGATATTACAGCGTGTGAACACCTCCATCTCTTACATTTGCATTCAAATGATGGACTAGATAACAAGCCCACAAAACATGCCTTTAAACAAATGACCCTTCAAGTCAAGCATGCAAGACCATTAGGACTCTTTTCAAAAGATGAAACACTTCATTATTATCTCCATCTTGGAGACCAAGTTAACTTCTCCCATGCCAACATTGCATCACATGCATGTCAAAGAAGTCAACCCTACAAGTTAATTACACATACATGTTCAAAACAAGGAAAACATCAACATCCCTGCGTCCATGCACATCATGCTCATGCATGCATTTCCTCCTTTAACTCTCACTTAAGTACACTGTACTTTTGAAGCTGAAATGAAATATAATGTTACAACAATAAAGTGAGTCTCCTACTCAACTTTTCCATTCACCTTCTTGCTAAGAACCTGCATCTTGTATCTCATTAACAAAGAAATGCAAATAGATGCATCAATAAACAAGAGCCTCTCCCACTTCCAAAGCTTTAAATATTCCCAAGTCTTATCAATTAAAAAATGCGGAATTGATAATATGCTTGAAAATATAGGTGTATGCTTATGTTTATTTTAAAACTGTTACGTGCTGTAAGTTCACTTGCTTATGTTGATATGTAAATACATAAAACAGTAAATAGTGCAACAATAAAACAAACGCATAGAACAACAATATTAATTTAGAGTTCACCCAAAAATCTTAGGCTACGTCTCCTTGAGCTCTAGTCAACTCAACTAGGCTCTCTGGGATTATGGAAATGTCATTTTTAGAAGATCTTGGCTAAACTCCACTGTTTTACACAGAAACAATGGGTTTAGACACCATTTTATCCCTGGCTCTTGAAGCTCTTGGCTTTCTGGCTCTTGGCTCTCACTCTAGCTCTTGGCTTTGGCTCTTGGCTCTTCGTTCTCTCTTCTCTCTTTGCCTTTGCTTCCTGATTTGACTTAGCTTTCTGCGCTCTTGTCTCAGCACTGCCCCCCTCTTTGTCTTTGTCATTCTGTGGATTTTAAGCCAACCGACGCTCTCTGTTCGTTTCCTCTTCTGGGCTTTCTGGCTCTTGGCCTTTGTCTGCTCAAATCCCCTTTTGAGCATTAGCAATCATTGCTAAATGCCTTCAGGGATGGTGGCCACCTATTCTGTAACAGAAGGACCATCAACGCCTTTGAAATCCTCAGAATAGTCATTCTCTATTTACACAGAGAAATACTCTAAAACACGGGAAAATCCGCCCAAATGCAGTCTATCAGACTTCAAAAATCATTAATTCCACCTTATATTCCCTTTTGATCCATCTTTGGCCGCGATCACGAGTGATTGTTGATCAATGGTTATTATTGATTTCGGGTGGCTAACGCGCACGGAGATTACCCGCCCGAAAAGGGTGGTTTTCTCTCTCTGGCTCTTGGCCATGTGGCGGCCAGTGTATGGGATAGGGCGGAGCCCAACCAATACCACTTACTGCCTACGACCCACCTGAAATCCCGCTTGTTATGGAACTTAAAACACATCTCACTGCACATAAAAACCCTTTCGGGTCTGTTATATCACCCAATTTGCATTTCCTTTGTATTTGTAAAAATACATTAAAACACTAAAAATACTATCGAATGGCTTTATGGTGGACTTCAAACAATATACATTTGCATTTATAAACCCTTTCAAGTCTGGATTTGTCGCATCGAGCACATTCCCTTTGTATTTCATTTATTTAACAAAACAGGATTTTACATTGACAAACTCCTTTCTACGGAACTCAAAATATATCTATTTTTACCCATAAGACCTGTCGGGTCCAGCTTTATCGCAAGTCACATATATATATGGCCCCGCTCCTCTGTATTGTCGTGATGCAATTTCCTGATGCGACTTATCGCAATCACATAGCCCCGGGGTCTTTCCATATGGCATTGCCTATGCCGACGTTGATATCGGCGATCGTAATATCACTCAGCTCGGGGTCTTGCCTTAAGTCCCATGCCATCGCCGATGCCGATTTGCAGATTTCGGTGATCGCAGTATCGCATGGACCCGATCCTTATGTTATATCGCATGTCTATCTCTGACTTGATATGTTGGGGATCGACGATCGGGGGTTTCTCCCCTTTCCACTTAAGTTTGCTCTTTTGCCCTGGTCTGATGTGATTTCCCTTTATAAGGGTTTTTTTGCCCATTTTAAAGGATTTTTGCTCTTTTTCTAAAGAACATAGGGCATCTTCTTTCTGTGATAACTTCTGCATCCTAAGTCCATTTTTGTCCATTCAAGTTGCAGTAGATTCAGAATGAAAAGATCTATGAAATGAGGCTATTTCCAGGAACTTCCTTGGACTTTCATTTTCCTCAGTGAGGAACACCTAGACTCAGGAGTCTATCCAAAACACATTTTGGATCAGTTGCACAAGAGTCATCAAGGTCGTCACAAAGTGTATCTTTGGTGTCACACTTGGTGTGTGTCGTCGCAAAGTTGTTGCATTAAGGAAAGGATGTAGTTCATGTTATCTAAGTGTTTCATATTGTGTCATCAAGTGATATAAGTGTGTGATCATGTTCAGAGTTATGATTTTTGCTTATATTTTTCTCAATGATCCGACACTTAGTCAAATTGAAAAAACACGCTAACAAGACCACTCAGCCTCCTCTAGCTAGCCTGAACTGCGCATTGCACAATCTCAACCCTCAAGCAAGATCCCTTTCTCTTGGAACTGGTTAATGTGCATTTTCTGCCTTCCATAACTGCACATTATGCAATCTCAATGCTTAGTCCCAACCCTTGAGCTTCAAAACTACACAATCCTTGCCTCTAGTAAGCATTCTGTATGCACCACTTAGTCTCAAGCATCAAACCTCGACCTTGAGCTCTTGAACTACACAATTGCGCAATCAATTGGCATGTGTCCCTCTTGAACTACACATTAGAAAAATTTAAGCCTCAAGCCTCAATCTTAAGCCCTTGAACCCATCAATTGTGTTGCCTCCCATCCTGTTCCCTTGTTTGAACTGTGCATTGGGTAACTTCAAGCCTCAAGATTGACCTCCTGAGTCCCTCAACTACGCAGTCACTCAGCCTAGGCCTTCAGAACTGTACACTACACAGTCCCAAGCCTCAAGCATCCATCTTGATCTCTTGAATCCCTCAACTCCACAATCCATCTGCCTAGGCCTCCAGAACCGCACATTGTGCAATCTCAAGCCTTAGTCCCAGACCTTCAACTCTAGAACTGCACAATCTCTGAGTCAGTCACTCGACCTGTCACCGGTTCCAGCCCCAACAAATGATTTCATGAAGCATGTTATATTATGGGTTTATCACAATAATGTCATATTTTCATGAGTGGATTGTAGTCATAGGTATTATTTCATGCCATGAAAAGATGATGATGAGAGAGATGGAGAAGGAGACCATGCTAAGAGACACCTATGGAGCTAAAGAAACCACGTGATCGTCAAGCGAGAAGATGAAGGAACACAAGATTAAATTATAAGATACAATATTAAGACCACATTGAATACTCCTTATTTTCAAGTCATTAGGAGGATAAATAAAATATCATGTTCTATTTGTCGAGAAGACATAAAGAAACTAGCAAAAAAGAGTGACTTGACACCGCCATGTCATCACGTAGTCCATGTCATCAATGTCATGCCATGTTGTGTTATAAGTCATCATGTGCCACATAATTTTGTGGATTATGTAAATTATATAATGGAGAAATATAATGTAAAGTGGAAGTCCAAGATTCATTCATGTAATGTGAAAAGTCATGTAGGAAGTCAAAAGTCATAGAGGAGTCGAATAATAATAAGGGTAGTCCAAGAGTCACAAGGGAGGTGAAGGATCACTCCATTTGTTATATTTCCACCCTCATTGTACAAGAAAATGACTTTTCACTTTGGCTTCTCCCATAAGGCACCAAAGAGACAGAATCAATACTTTTGGGGAGCAAGTCGTGGCTCAAACAGTCCACTATTGGAGCTAGTGATGTTTGTTGTATTCATGTATCTTAGTACTTTTAATTAATACTTGAAAACTGATGGCCAACACATTTTAATGCATGGATTGTCAATATTTGTAAGACTGTTTTGTGAATGTTTATATTCATGTTTGCATTCACATGTACTAAAGTAGTGTAACTATTTAGGTTATTTTAGTGCTTATCTAATTGAAAATGTGTTGTAATAATCATTGCATCTATGTGGACTATTCTTCTTGATATTTGACGATTCTCTTTTTACTTGTGTGCGCCTCTACTAGGGTGGTACTATTACCTCTCTCTTAGAGGCACACATTTCCTCCCTATGCAGTAAAAGAACCTTGATACACCTGTAACCGAACATTCACGACCCACACTTACTTGATTTTCACAAAGACAAATACATGCTTCTCTCTCTTGCTGATAGCTAAATCCAAGGAAAATCTATAAGAATATATGGAACCTGGGCTGATACTCCGGATGGGTCTCCTATTCCAAATGATGTGAGGTATAATTGAGACTTCACATCGGGGAGACCTCCTTGGTTGAAATATTTACAACACCGTCAACAAATGGAGCTAGAAGGGGGGCTATATGGCAGGGTGTGCCAATTGAGTCTGCTTTGAATGTCTTGTCCAAAATGGATCTTTCCCAAAGCATAATCCCATGATGTTTTTCTAAAGAGCTTAATATTACCAACCCTACAGAAGTTTTCCATAACCCGTCCCAATTTATGTTTAATGGCGAGGGTGAATTAAATCTTCGTGAACATCTGTTTGAATTTGTCTGATTTTTCCTTTTTAATGGAATACATTGCAAGGATTTCATGTCTAGGTTGCTCACCCTCACATTTGTAGGTTGTGTTAAGAGATGGTATGATACATTACCCACTGCTTCTATCCATTCATTCGACCAACTTGCGAAAGAGCTTCATAAAAAAATTGATATGTATGATTACCAGGATATTCTTAAAAGAATCAATCAACTAAGAATGAAGCCTAATGAATCAATTGATAATTTTTCTGATCAATTCCTTCACATTTGTTATGAACTTATGGGAGAAGAAATGAATTTGGATTTCTTTAAACAAAAGTTTAAGCGTTTGGTTCATGTATCTTTGCATGGTGTATTTGAAACCCTTGATGTTTTTACTTCCCCAACCCTTGTAAATCATGAGACACCTCAAATTTCAGAGAAGGAACCTACTACTCCTTTTGTTTCTTGTCCTCCTCCTTTCCGAGTTCTAATGAGGGTGTCTCCTCGTAATGATAATAAAGTTGGGAAATCTTCTAATCAAATTCTTAATCTAGCTTCTCATTCCCCTTCCAATTTTCATGTTTCAAATTCCATGGAGGAAATCCCAGAATGGTTCATGAAGCCTACGATGAAGACTAATTTCTCCATTTCACAAGATGATATTACTTCTCATAATTTAAATCTTGAATCTGATTTGGATCCGTCATCCTCTACCATCTCTTTCTCATGAGCCCTTTCCCCTAAATCTTCCCAATCAATCTCTTCCAAATTTAAGCAATGAATAGATGCAAAGTAGTCACATTTCACAGGTAGAGGAGCAAGAAGGTGAATATTCTTTCGATATTTCTTCCCTTTTCCAAAGTCCTCTATGTGAATATGGTGTTTCTTCACTCTTGGCTGATAATGAATATAAGAATCTCAGTGATGAATCAAATAGAATTGACTTTCCTAATCAATCTGAAGTCTTGGAAAACCATCATCCTGATGATTCTGACTCCATTATTATACGAGATGATGTATTCTCAAGCACACCAACTGATATTTCAGTTCCTCCTAAAGATGTTGATTTGATAGAATTAGATTTGGAGTATGATCTAACCAAATAAAATATTCTTATCGAAAATTCCTCTTTGTTTCACTATTACTTGTGTTCTCTCATTTGTAATGAGTCAACTTGCGACGAAGATACTACATGCTCTTCATGTTATCCATCTGAAGAGTTATCTTTTCAATTGACACAAGATGGCGAGATTATTCATGATGAAAATGAAAACAATCAAGTCATTGAGTATTATTTCCATCCCTTGCCAGCACTTGTTTTTCATGAAGTAAATTATTCAAATTAACTTGCTCATGGAATTTACCCGATTCATTCATCTTCAAATTTGCAATGAATATAATATTTTGACTTGAGTAATCTGGTTATTGTTGTTAAATACAATCAAATCAATGACAAAGATGGCTTCCATCTAATTATTAGTAGTCTTATTGAAATCAATGGTAGTAGTTATCTTCACACTATGCATGATCTGGTTCAATATTCAAAATGCAATTTACAATCCTTGAAAGTTTCAGGACTTCTTAGGGAGCCGAGGCACTTCAACTTCCTTTGATGGTTATGACAGGATCTCACAACTTTGGCAAGGTATCCAAACTAAGTGAGATCTGGTTTCTCTCACGAAATCCTTCTCTTTGCATGGGATCACTTGATGAAAAATTATTCTTGAAATATTTTTGGTATTTCGGATGTAGTCTTTCAAGATATCAAGATTTTATTTATGATCAGATTGAAGAACGTTCCTAATTTGATTCATATTCATGCAAATATCTTGTATAAAACTTGGGTTTGGAATATGTATCTCTCATAGAATCATGGAACTATGAAGTTAATCATTTCAAAAATCATCTTTGGCTGAAGCAATCATTCCACCAGATTCATTTCAGAATAGTCAGCTCTTGTTTTTTCTTGTGAATGTTATATCACGAATCTTATACTTCATCGCACCTGAAACCCTCTTGAGTGCTAAAGAATGCATGAGCTATTGTGTGAATCAAGCTATTCTTCATTCACGATATTTTGACTGGTCTCATATGTTTGTTGTACTGGCATTCCTTTTCACTTCTTTCGATGTTTACCATGCCAATACAACATGCGACCAGTCACACGGAAATCATTTGTTATATTTATCATGTGACGAAGATGATTCATCTATTCAAGTCATTCGTTTGGATGTTCAATCTGATCTATATTTATTATCTTCTATATTTGATGACAGTTGTTTCACATAGATTAATCTTTATGGTTTATCTCACCATTCATATACTTATCAAGAAGCTCAAGAAATTCAACCTTCGCTGATGGTTAATTCAGGCCCTCACTATATTGACAAGCCTTCTGAATATGATTAGATTTAATTTCCATTACAATATTGTCATCCCGATCCCACACTTTCAACTGCAAATTCATGTTTTCAAATATTTCAGGATTCTTACGAGCATTGTTTCGAGTTTCATGATCTAATCGCTAAATGGTTGGAGTATTCTTACCTATAAGGCTCTGTCATAAATAATAGGTTTCAACCTTTTCTCATGCTTGCTAAGGAGTATAGTGAAGATGAAGATACATTTGCAAGAATCCCTCGAGGTTTGTCTTCTTACGATTTTCAGAAAAAAGGTAAGAGTGCAAAATGTTTAGAAGTAGTGGTTATGATATATTTTTCCATTGACAGGAAAGACATTCAATTTGTTGTGCATAATATTCAAGATCTTATATTTTCTGTTGCACATTATTTTATCTCAGTTTTAATCGATCATATCTTTGTAATTATAGGTTGTGGAAAACTATGGTGGCTACATTGAAAATTTCATTATACGTGACCCTAGACTTCTAGATGGTTAGGTTAGGAGTAGGTCTAGTTGCATATTTGTTTACCTATACATTCATGCTGCATTCATTTTTTGTAGTTTTTCTTGTGTTTTCTCATTTTCAGTTTGCATCATCTTTTCGGTTAGCCTCCTTTTGTTTTGTCCTCCTAGTTTTGTTTCCTTATTGTGTTTTGTCTTTTTTGTTTTGTTTAATGAGACTTTGCATGAAGGGTTTCCTATTTGGGCACGAAAGACAATGTGGCAAAGTATAAAATGACTTTGTGACACTGCACCATTTTGATTACTCTCTATCCTTCTTCCTTGTATTGGTTTCACATTTTGGTTAGTGATGTTTCGATGGAAAATATGATCCTTTTGTAAGGAAAGCCTTGTGTCGAACCATGATCTTCATGTCTATTATGGAAACCTGATGCCTATACTCCAGTCTTTATGTTTTAGTATTTTCAGGCTGATCCAATCAATTAGAGAAGGACAAGGGGAGAATCTAATTGAGAAAACCAATATCAGAGGTCTTATATAGGTTACTCTGAAGGGATAATCTCATATGCTCTCAATAAGTTAGGATCCATCTTCCTCCCATGAAATAAACAAGTGTCGATGCACAATCCTATATAAAATAAATAAATAAAGGAAAAATAAGAGAAAGGCTTCCTACACAGAGAGGTGAAGCAAGAAAATGCATCAGGCTACTATCCAGGCCTAGTGGAAAGAGAGCAATGTTTGTGTCCCTGAAGTGACTCCGTTAGGGCACTGCCTACGCCTACTCACAGTGGAGACCCACCTGAGATGAAAAACTACACTCTGAAAATATAAAGCTAACGAACTTAATTACCCTTTCATAATTTAAAACATTGTGCAATCATTGACTTTATGATTGTGTTTAACCGAGTAAAGGAATGAAGGTAACTATGTTTATGCACTGGGTAAGTGGGGAAGCCATGGCAATGTAAATGATGAATTAATACTCCCTAAATAACTAGACCCTGCATGAAAGAATTTACCAAGGCAGAGATGCTGGAGTTCTACTAGTTTGTCGCACAGTGTTGTCAATCTGACAAACACCCTCCAAAATTTTGCTTACACTTGAATTTTGGAGCCTACTGTGGCTCTTATGATCAGTCGTTATGTAGTCATTTCTTGGTCGATTGAATTTTTTTTTTAAGTTGATGAGCTCCCTTTTGAATTGTAAGTGTCGAAGTCACCTGGTCACATATGCTCAGTCCACAACAAGTTGTTGAGCACATTATTTTATACAAGCTTGAACAAGCATAACACAATCCATCAAGATAATTCCTATGCAATAATCAACCTATGTTGATAGTTAGTGCACACTTTAATTGTCAGTCTTCCACTTTTGATTGCATTTTTACTTCTATTTTGGTGAGTTTTTCTAATTATCTCTTTTGTGCACCATCGTTTTCGCTAGTGTAATTTTCATGCATTTGACTTTTGCTTTCACTTGATTTCACTTTAATTAGTGTTTTTTTCATGCTATATTCACTATGCATATGTTTCTTTCACTGTTGTTCATGTATTGCAAGTGTCTTTTACACTTTTCTCTTCATATAGTAAATGTCATCTTTTAGCATGTGCAGTGTCGCACAATGAACACGAGCTAGTTTTGGTAGTTTTAAGGGGTAAAATTTGTGTAAATGAGTTGGTATTACCATGTGCATTGAGCATTCTCAACCCTCAAATGACATCCTTGTCTTCCTTCCAGAACTGTGCACTGCACAATTTTAATGCTCAGTCCCAACCCTTGAGCCTCTAGAACTGCACTATCCTTGCCTCCGACCAACCTTCTCTATGCACTGCATAGTCTCAAGCATCAAGCCTCAACCTTGAGCTCTTGAATTGTGCAACTACACAATCACTTGGCCTATGTCCCTCTTGAAATGTGCATTGGGAAACTTTAAGCCTCTAGCCTCAAGCTTGATCCTTTGAACCCCTCAATTGTGCAACCTCCTAGCTTGTTCTCCTGTCTTAATGGCGTATTGGGAACTTCAAGCCTCAAGCTTGACCTATTGAGTCCCTCAAATGTGCATTCACTCAGCCTTGGCCCTTATAACTATGCACTGCTTAGTCTCAAGCCTCAAGCCTCCCACTTGAGTTCATGATTCCCTCAACTACGCAATCCCCCTGCCCAGGCCTCCAGAACTACGTATTGCGTAGTCTCAAGCCTTAGTCTTGGACCTTGACCTTTGGAAATACACAATCCATGAGTTATTAATTCAACCAGTCACTAGTTCAATCCCCCAAAAGAGATTTCATGAAGCATGCTAGATTAGGTGTTGGATGTGGAGCCTAATTATCTTCCTGATTGTTCATAGGTTTTTTATTTCAACCGCGTTGGATCCCTGTTCTTAACGGAGCGACAACGCCGCCCGTTTAATTTCCGTCGAGACTAATATTAGATGAAATATTGCCTTGTAAAATATTGTAATTTCGTAGTCAATATGGGACGTTCATTAGGCAGATGATCTAACGGTAGAAGTTATGTTAATTTAGGGGTTTTTTCCCTAGAAGGAAACCCTCGGTCTATATGAGGGAATTGTATTACTGTAGTGTATTATTATTTTGAACGAGAAAGAGAGAGGACACTGTGTGAGAATGAAGAGGAAATCATAGCGGATCTACTGTAGGTTATATCTCTTCATTTTGTTGGATAATATAAAACAAGGACTAGCTGTTTCTCCATGGACATAGCCCAAATTGGGTGAACCTTGTATATCTGTGTCTCTCTTGTTTTATGCATTCATTGCTCCATAAATTAATTTCTAACAACTGGTATCATAGTTGAGGGCTTATTTAGCTGATAAAATCACAGGAGAGAAGGGTTCCTGGTTTGAGTGGGAGCCATGGTGGAAGATGGTAGGTTTAGGGTCGATAAATTTAACAATAAAAAATACCAGCTGTGCAAGATGTTGATGGAAAATGATCTATATTACAAAGATCTATACCTACCATTGATCGGAAAATCAAAGAATTCAATGAGTATGGCAGACACATAATCAAAGATTCTCAATAGAAAGGAACTAGGAACAATACAAATGTGTTTGGTAGTGTTGGTGGTATTCAAAATTTCAAAGGAAATGAAAACATAAGGTTTAATGAAGAAATTTTCCAAACTATATGAAAAATGCAGAAATTAATGTGTAGATTTAATAATTCTCATGAAATTTACTAACTCACAAGAATTGAAGCTACTTCATTGATTTGTAGAAGTTAATTCACCATCTAAACCAAGAATCATAGACTTGCAAAAGGAAAAATCATAGATGCACAAAGATTTATCTAGGGGAAATAAACTGCTCAGAACCCCTTACTATCTATATTGTATTAATCAAAAAATAGAGAAGAAATACAATGCTTTCTCAAGCCTGAGCACAACTTGCAAGTATATAATCGATCCCTACGTTTGAAGGACTGAACCTTGACAAACACTTAGCCAATTTCAAGCCTTCCCAAGCTCCTATTTACTTTCATTTTTACCTTGGTAAATTAACCCTATTTTTAAGGGATTTCACACAAAGGATTTGTACAATAGCCTTAAGTAAATATCTGACTGAATGCACCACCTGTACACCTGGGAATATGCTACAACTAATAGTACATTGCCTTGGAATCTCCATCTAAAATGGGTAACCCAAATTCTCTGCAAGCAAAAATTATTTTGATCTGATTGATGAGTTAACTGGTCGATCACTGAGTGTGGTTGAAGTTCCACTTCCACAACTTGACCTCCAATAGTTCTTTTGACAGTTAGAACCAGTTAAACTGATAATAATTCAAATTAACTAAAATAGATTACTACAAATTAGAAATAAATAATGTAGAACTAAAATCAAGCTTCCCCAACTCAAATTTATTGAGTTAGCTGAGTGACAAGAGCCATGTCACCTCAGTTAGCTACCTCCAAGTATTCTACTTAAAAAGAAATTCAAATTTTAATCTAGTTTGACCAAGGCAAAGTCAAAACTAGATTTTCTTTCTGCATTTTCAATACTCCCTCTCAGCAAGAAAGGGATTATCAACTACCCCTATCTTGTACATATGGAACTCAAATTTTACTATTGATAAGGACTTTGTTAAAATATCTACATCTTGTTCCGCTATTAGAATGTACTGCAACAACATAATCTGACTTTGCATGCAATCTCGTAGATGGTAATACCAGATATCAATATGATTGGATTGATCATTAAATAAAGGATCCTCAGAGAGTTTTATAGAACTATGATTATCACAATAAATCACAATAGGATCCATCATCTGACCATATAACCCAAAAATAATATTTCTCATCTAGATTACCTCACATGCTGCTTGACTTGCAACCATGTGCTCTGCTTCTGCTAAGTTGGGTGCCACAGATATTTTCTTCTTGAGAAACTACTACTGACCCGATAATGAAAATTCCTCCTGATGTGCTATTACTGTTTGATGGATTCCCCACCCAATCTGCATTTGTGAATCCTTGCATCTTCACTCCCTCTATCCGTCTGTACCAAATATACCAAATGCCAAACTGAATAGTGCCTTTGAGGTATCTCAACACATGCTTTGCTACCTTCCAATATAGTTTGGTCGGCTTAACCATTTCTTGATAATCTAGTTAACTTCATAAAAAATGTCTAATTGTGTGTTCACCAAATACATAAGTGAACCCACAGGCTACCTATAAATGGTAGCCTCCACTACTTCACTTGAAGTAGCATCCTCTTTCCTCTAGTTTCCTGCTAGAGGAGTCTCCATGTGTTTTCACCTGTCTAAGTGGAACATATGAAGTATATTGTTGGCACAATTTCCCCAAGAGACAAAAAGTTCCCCATCACCTTGCAGGATAAAATCCCATAGGCCATTAGTCTACGTCACTTCTTCTTCTTCTGTTTCTTCTGCTGATACTGTTCCTTCATATTTCTCTTCTTCATCTGAATTTGCAGTATATATCTGAGAAGGTGGTTGAGATTGAACATGATGATTTCACTTTATCGGTCTAAAAGATCTTCTTGTTGAAGTTTTAACTACTTTCTTCTTTAATTATACCATCTCATTGGAAATGGTTTCGAGGACCTTTTGTAAACCTTTCTAGATCGTAAGGATATTTTGAAGCTTTCTCTTTGGGTTCTTCTTTGAAAGTAACATTTTTAGATGGGTTTCTTTCTTCAACAACATATTTATTATCAAGGCTAATACCCTTTTCTCAACAGCCAGATATTCCTTCATATTATCACTAAGTACTGTCTTTTGAGGTTTGTCAACAAGCACAACAATATTTGAAGGTAGTGAATTGATATACCATTCAATCTGAACATCGACACCAGGTCTAGATGCAGTTGGGATCTTATTCAAAATTTTATTAAATATCGAATTAAAATCTTTAATATTGTCACTTGGTGAAGCTTTGAGATTTGATAACTCATTAATTAGTGTTGCTATTATTTTGTCATCCCCAAATTTCTTAAGGAAATGTTCTTCAAGTGTATCCCAATTAGAAATTGATCCAATAGGTAAAGAAAAATACCAAGAACCCACTGCTCCTTCAAATGTGTAAGGAAATAATATACACACTATATCCTCTTCAGTAACTCCATTAATATTAATTTCCAAATTAAAATTGTGTACATGCTCTTCTGCAGGAAGTGCATCACCAGGATTAAATTTAGGCAACCATTTCTCTGGATGCTTAGGAAGAGGGTGTAGAGGCGGATTCATTGCAACTACTCCTAGATTATTCCATGGCATGTTTTCCATTCTAGGAATAATAATATGACCAACGATTGATGAGGTAGATATAGAAGTAGATGTACTTGATTAAGGGGTAGTTGAAGTATTAACAATTGAAAAATTTTCCCCAACAACACTACTGACAACAATAGCTCTGGTTGGTTGGGGAGAAGAAATGTGAGTGGATGAAGTTGTCAAAGGATGATAAGAAGATGGTAAATGAGGATGTGAAGAAGTGGAGGAAGAAGTAGTAATAATAGTAGGAGTATGGGGTGGAGAAGATGAAACGTTCTCACTAGACAATGAATCACCACCAGAGTTATGCTTATTTTTCCTCTGAGTTGGTAGTCGCAATTCAAATGGTTTGACTCAAAGTTTATTATTTTGGGATCTGGTAAGGACTCCAGAAGATTTTAGTGAAGAAGTAACATTGCCTTCAGAAGTTTCAGGTTGAGTAAGTTGTTCTCTAGAAATGGAAATTCTTTCCAATTTCTATATGAGAGTTTGAAGTTCAAGAGCTTCAATTGGCTGATCTAAAAGTGTTGTATTTACCAAGGATTTACTAGCTGATTATTTAACATGGCTAGGAGATTTAGTAGATGGTTCAACAACTTCAAATCTAGAGCCAGGTGATTTGCAATGTGATTTGCAAGTTGGAGGAGATTTTGAGGGGGATTGACTCTTAGAATGGCCTCTTGATTTCGAGTGAGATCTACTGACCATTCATAGTATGTTGGCCCTCCTTCTAGTTCCAAAAATGTTGATGGTTCAAATTCACCTTATCAACATTGGTGGAAAACCACTCGGCCGGGGCCCCAATTAGATCCTTTCTTGTTTGGAGTAGTGGCTCCAACTAGAATTATGGGACCAATTTCCCTTAAATAAAATGTGTGGAATGGGATGAATGGTGGTGATAATGTATTTATTAGGAAATCTAATATATTCTAATAACTTAATTACAAATCAATATATTTTATTATAATACTCAGGTAAGCTAAAAACATATGTTCTGGAAAGACGTCATAACAGGCACAATAATGTATATCATTATGTAATTACAATATTATTTGATCAAAGAAAATTAATTTAATTTAATTACTTTTATTATATTATCACATATGATAAATTTTTTTTTGTTCACAGTATAACATAAATTTCAACCAAACATGTCAATAGTGATCATGAAATACTAACTGAAACATATATATGAACAATATCATTGACCAATTCCTTTCAAAGAAAAATATACCCGAGAAACTGTGAATTTTCTCATTTATGGAATTACAAGTGGTTCAACTTATATTAAGAAAAACTTAAAATACAATAGTGCAATTTCAAGTCCTTTCTTTTCAAAATTCAGAACCCTTATCTCCATCTCGGAGAGGGGGATTTAAAGTCTTAATACAAAGAAGATAAAAACAAACTCTTATTTTAATCTCCCAAGAGAAATAAACAATAAAAACGAATCAGGAAATTGCTACAACAACCTTTGAATCTAGGAAGAGCACTGTCCAATATTAAGTTTCCACAACTTGCAAATGTCTAGAAGGCTCGTGAACTCTGGAGTATGTTTAGGCTTGATTCTGATATGAATGGTGAAAATACATGACTTCAACAATGACAAAATCTGTGTAGAAACATTAGATAAATAGTGAAGTACCAACCATTGGCTATGGGGCTTGATAAGAAACTGCTAATGATTCTCAAGGTCGATTTTGGATAACCACTCTATTCTTTCAACCATTGTGTTGCTCTGTTCCACCGAAGTCTTCATTAAGGTATTGGCATCTGGAATTGAATATTCTGAGAAGTTAGAAATCAGATTTACTTGCAACAAAGTATGATTGACTGATTCAATCATAAAAATAGAAATATCTCAGGCCTCATTGACTGTACCTCAACTTGTTTCATTCTAATTTCCCACTCTAAAAAAATTATCATCTTTAGTGGTTCATCGATTTTAGGAAGATTTGGTTCTCCGCCTTCTCTACTTTTGTGCCATGCTAGAAAATCAGTCAAGTGATCATTCACATGATCGAAATAATTCATCATTTCATTTAACTGATCAACTAGAGAATTCCTTGTATTTCATTGATATTGAATTAATATGAGCTTGTTGCAAAATATTTTATGCTCGTTCTTGAGTAGAGTATTTAACTCTTTGGATTCCTTTTTAAACTCTGTTAGCTGAGGACTAACACTCAACTTCTCTATACTTTTATGCATTTATTTAAGTCAATCATATTTTATATGTATCTTCTTGTCATGTTATATTTTCAATGCATCAAATTTCTTTTGCAACCCTGCTATCTAATTCTCGCATTGTTCAGCAATTTGCTGCTTCTCGACATTAAATTATTGGTAAATGATGCAATCTTTTTTTCTTTTTCTTTTAGAAGTTATTGGACTTTCATTGCTTTGTCTATTGTGGTAGAAGCATATGCTCATTTATATTGAGTAAATTTTCCTTATGCTTAGTTTGGTGTAGCAGAGGAACCCTTCCACAAGAATTCAAAGGAAGAAATATTTCTAGGAATTAATGAATAAGATTGCTCTAGATTTATTTTATTTATACCTTTCTTGACCACTGCCTTATTCCGAGGACTGCAAAATATATCTAACACAGGAATCTCCTCCACATTGAGAGTAATATCTAAGGTAGGGAAAGGAAGAATAACTTCAACATCTTTCTAAACATGAATGGAAGACCTTTCAGTAACTTCCTCTGACTTGAAATATTGTTCAACATTCTTAACAATATCTTGAACATCCACTTGTTGTGAAGAAATGACAATTTGAGAAACTTAAGTTTGAGATTTGGTTTTAAGATTTATAGTCATACTAAATTAATTTCATGCCTCATTTAATTCAGGATTAAAATTCAATTCCTCAACCTGAGGCGGGGAAGAAATTATAACAACCTCTGGATGATCCTTAGGAATAATGACTGATTGTTTAAAACTATCAGGCTGAGCAGTTGACATTGATGACTTCTCCTAAGGTAACTGTAGCAAATTTATTGGAAGTTTGACTCTTCGAGAATTTATGTATTGGAAAAACTGAGTTTTATCCTCTATAGTCAATTGTTCTTCCACTCTTTGTAGTACTGTAGCATAGGAAGAAGACTGTAAAAACATATCATCCAATTTATCCTCTTCATGGATGAATTGTCTAATTCCTTAAGATGTAGTAAAAATCTTCACCACTGAATCCATATCAAATTGCATATTGGGAATAGTAGGCAATTTGAGAGCTTGAATAGCAAGGATCCGATAATTAGCTTAAGAAAATATACCAATCCTTATAGGGAAAATAGGCCATACCATTTTATTTGATTCTCTCAATACTTTAGAGATACCATAACCCATTGTATGATAATCTACCTCTCCGCTGACTAACTTATCGGGAATGAACAAGGGAAAAACATGAGGATGGGACATGCTTCCATAGACCATGACATAAGTGAAAAATTCTTCCACGAACCAATTTTTGACCTTCCGAAGGTCATCCATGACTTATTGAGACATCCGAGGTCAAGATATTTGGATTCCCATAGGAGGTCATGATAAATGTGGATAGGATTGGGATACTGAATGATCCATTTCCAACCCATAACAGGAAAATCCATAGAAAAACACAAAGCATCTATAACATAGACTGACATGTAGAAAGCGGGAAACTTATCTTCTGAAATATTCCTAGCTTGCAAAAATGCTAAGATATGGGAAGCAAAATGATTGGAAAGCATGGTAACACATTCAAATATATAACCTTCAGAAGCCCCATTAATTAGAGGTACCCAGCTATTCGGGAATTTCGACACATGAGGGAGTGCATGCAATTGACACATCATAGCCACAAATTCAGAGAAAGGAGTAGCAATAGAATTGAGCGAGTACTTACTAGTTTCCTTCGCTTCATGCTTATTTGAGTCTTGTCTCCATCAGCTGATTTATTCTGATGGGTGCCCATGATCCTTTATGAAAGCCTTGACATATTACTCATTATATATATACCGAGGATTTGGAAAATGGTACATGCTTTGCAAATATTTGCTGGTAAAAGACCCAATTACTGTCCCCTTTTTAGTCTGAATGCATCTATAAGAAATATCCAAATTCTCTACCACCCAATGAACCATGTCCGTGTAAGGAAATAATTGTGGACTATCCACAATTCTGTGAATGAAAGATTTGGTGGCATCACTTGTAGTGGCTTTCAGACAAGAGTACTATCATCAGTTGTGACTATTCTATCAATAACTTTGGGGTTCTCATTTTTTAAGTATTGATAAATTGATTCCATGAAGGAAGTTTGACATCTTTGGTACATACAATATCTAAATATAGTCTTGCTCCTGGAACTTTATCATCAACATATTCAAGAAATGGACCTGCGGGTTGCTACTGTGGAGCCTTCTTCTTAGCTCTATTAAGTTTCTTCATCTCTTCTAAAAATCAAGAATCTGAGCTTACATGTAGAAGACATAAGTAAATAATCAGTAGAAAAACTCTTTACAACACTCACAAATGGCGTAAAAAAGGAAAAAATATCATAAAATTGATTTATCAAAAATATATTGTGAACCAAAGTTTATTGAATGTGAGATTTAATTCATTCGAGGCTAAGAATTAAAACGTTAAATCACTTGAGTGAACAAAAAAGGGACCACATGAACATGCCACGTCGGATATCAGAACATAAATATCGGAGGGGGATTTAAAATAGAGTTACAATATAATGTTTTCTCGATATGAAAAGCTTTGAGATGAGAGCACCAAGATGAGAAAAGCTCTAAGATGTGAATATCCAATATACAAAAGGGCCGATATAAAATATTTTGAGATGTGAGGGATCCGAGATACAAATGCTCTGATATAGGAAAGTTCCAATATAGTAGTTTCTCGAGATGTGAGGTTCAAGATGCAAGGGTCCCAAAATAGTAAGATTTGATGTAGAAGAGTACTCAGAGAATATTAATCTCGTAAGTTCTTTTTAATAAGAATTATGATGTATTAAAGTCCTGATAAGGAGAGGCATGATATACTAAAACTCAAATATAAATAAATTATCTCAGAACCTCGGGAGATCAGATCTCGGAGAAGAAATACCTCGTGACATTTTATTAAAAAGGCTCTGATAAAGCTATCCTAAGAAAGTTTATCTCGATAAGGAATTTGCTTTAGTTTTCACTTTAGACATTTTGAATTCAGTTTCCCTTTAGTATTATTTTAAACAAAACTAAGACCATTAAAAAAAACTAAACATAAACATAAAGGGCCCCCATTATTTATTATGTCTTAAAAAGAAAAATGAAAAATAGGGGGTTTTTATTTGCTATAGAAGAACTTTATTAAATAAGGTACACGTATGAGATGCGTTCCATTATTGTAGAGAATCGGGCCCTCTCGACCACCTGAAGCAGTGACACAAGTCTGGAATCAGCAAAGGATAGATGGACAAGCCGTGAATTGAATATCATGGTACATCAAATGTGTGAGCCCATATCTTCTGATCCAAATTATCAGTTTGGCAGTAGCAAGTGTTTGGAAAACCAAAGGTTTAGAGCCAAAAATTTAGTGGATCCAATGCAAGTGGTTTTGGTGAAAGCATCAACTTTCAATGCAACAAGACTTCGAAATTTGGGCAGGAAGGGATTGTTGTCATTATATATAGAGCCCAAGGCAACACAAGACTTCATAACAAAGGAAATTCAAATTTTAGGTGTGCAAAAATAGTAAATGGAGTGCAATGAGGGGGGAGTTAGTGAGGACCTTGATGCCATTGTGGCTAGGTTTGTAGGAATGGTGGAATTTATGACCACCTTGATATCAAATACTACTGAGATTCAATTGGTGGAGATACGCGCCTATAAGGAATTACTGTCATGATGGTTGGAGATGTTGGAGCTTAAAATGGAGCATTTGCAGTTAACTACTGATATGCTAGAGTTTAGAGGTGATAATATCGAAAGAAGAGGAGATGAAGGTGGGTAAACATGCAATAAATATTTCATCCATGATATGGATTATGCGGTGAACAAGGAGCTCCTAGAGAATGATGATGACAATGTGAAAAACGTCAACGAGATTAAAGGGCATCTAGTAGTAGGCTTGAAGATCAGATAGCTTCAATTAGGGAGGAGCTATAATATTTATCTCTAATTTTAGTATGGACATATGTACTGCTGATACGTAGCTTACAATGACATTTTTTGGAGGGTATATGGGAGAAGTGTTTTCAGAATAGTAGTAAATTTTAACAACCCTGGTGAAAATCCCATGTAATAAAGTTAAAAATAATAACCATGGATGGCTGGGACACTTATTCCAAGCTGAATGGTGGGCAAGACATCCTAGGGGGTTTTCATTTGGTTATTTATGGCTAAGGAAACTGGAAGAGGCAATGTCTAAGGCATTAAAAGGCATTTTGGCACATTTATTTATGAAAATAATGGAAATTAGGAGAAAAAGGAGATGAAAGGTCATAGGTTGGATGTGAGGAGGAAAATGAAGGAACTAGTGGAAAATGAAGAAAAAAGAGGCCTTATTCATATAAAGGCTTATGAGGATCAGTTGGTAACTTTTTGTCAGTTAAGTCTTGGAGCTCTCTCATTTTCTCTCTCTCTCTCATACTCTTCGATACTTAGATATTTCTTGGAGCACTCTTGGAGGGTGTGGAATACTTGTATTATTGGAGCAAGAAGGCAAAGGAAGAGCAGGAAAGTGCAAGAACACATCGACATAAACAACTACATCAAATTTTCTTGCAGGTACCGAGTTGCATGCATGATTTCTTCACTAGTTTTATCATGCATGACATATGCATGTGGTTTCTTGGTTATGATCTATCATTAGCATGGAGGATTGCCTGGATCGACAATGGATTGCCTAGCCTTGCCGTTTCCTGGATGGCCATTGTGATTGTTGGTTTACTTTTATTGCTTCTTTTTGGTTGGTTCTCATGTTTCCTTAGCTTGGGTTGAATTACTAGTCCTGGAGCCTTGGTTGGACAAACACGACGAAGCTCAATAAAAGCTGTGGGTTGAGTTATTAGTCCTGGAGCCTTGGTTTGATCTGATGATGGTTTTGTGATGTCTGACTGTGAGTTGGAAACACTGTTTGATGGGTTTATGTGGATGGCCACTGGAATCCCTGGATGAGTTTTGATTGATGTGTTTTATGGGATCCCACATTCATGCTTGGAATAAGGCACATGGGTGAATGGATGAAGAGAGATTTGGCTCATCCATTTTATGGTAGGGTGGAACGTGGTAGTCCCATCTCTTGTTGGTTCATTGCATTTATTAATGAGAAATCATTTCCCTTGATTTCCATGTGTAAAGGTACTGATGTATTTATGGATTTGATGGTTGTCATGTTTTTTGTATTTCTGTTCCTATTATGCTGGTTATATGCACATTTTATGAAAACAATTATGTATGAATTTCAACATGTTTTTACTTGCTTGTGAATGGATAATGTGTGTACGACCTAATATATGGTAATTAACAAATGGCAAGAGGGAACAATGGTTCATAACGATTCTTAGATAAATATTAGATCCCTACACTTAATTATGTTGTTTACACCTGTAGGTTACATGTCAACAATATGTTTGGCGAAATTCCTGTCATGGCTAGTAGGGATCCAGTCAAGGTCTTGATCAAGTATTTGCTTTAGTACTTTCATTTTCATGTTAATTAATTGATTTTAAGAGATGGACTAGTTTTGGGCAGTGTCTTGGGCTCTGGGCCTGAAATAGTGGCTCAAATCTCAAAGTCGCTGGCACAACTCTGACAATTTTGGCCCAGAGTCGTTGGCAGACAGGCTTGTGAGAGCAACTTTAGGTTTCTGGTTGCTCCCTTGCCCATAGCATGAGAGAAAATATGGCCCAAGAGACCTAAAATAGTAGTGGGACCTAGGGACAGGCTGTTTGAGTGGCTGAATTTTCCTCTGAGGGTTCTATTGATGATGTTGGATGTCTCTATGGTGTGTTTCCGTCGGTTCCACTTCCTTAAGGTGACTTAGAAGGTTGAATCATATCATGGTGGCCTCTCGTCACATGTTTACCTCGTCTGTTCGGTTGCTTGGGTAGATGTGGGAGGAGGGTGTCACATAAACCATAAACTATAAATATATTATGTAGAGGGGCCGGAATTTTGGAAAAATGGAGATTTTGTGGCATAGGATGTAAAAGGTTTTGGCCTTCAAACTATATATTTATAATTCTAGTACACTTTAAAAAAATGTGGCAAATTCTTGCTAAATTCCAATTGATTTCACTTGAATATAATAGATGGAATTGTTGGGGAGGGTTTTAAACTAGTGTTGCTAATATGGAAAATGCTTGCTAAATTCCAATTTATTTCACTTGAATATAATGGAGGGAAATTGTTGGGGAGGGTTTTGAACTATTATTTCCCTTTAATGAATTCACCTAAGTTTTGCCTATTCTTCTCCATTTATGTTGCCCACTATTCTAACTATTGGTTGACCTTTAAGATAATGGCTACAAACTCCTTACATGGATAGAGGGGTGTGTATAAATGTTTGAGGCTAGGCATAAGTTTTTCCTCTTACTCACAAGTGAAGCTAAAAAACTCCAAGTGATTATTCTTAAACACTTTTTACTATGATCCATAGTTATTAAGATTATCTACACATTTTTTTGTAATACTTAACATCTTTCATTAGCTTAATATTATCTCTTCATAACCTTGTGCCAAGTTGCAGGGTTTAATCCATTGGATCCCTAGCCACAAGTCTTTAAATTATTTTATACAACCTTGTTTAACTTAGCCATAGGTATTTAAATTCTTTTATACAACTTTGTTTAACTTAGCCACATGCCCAAATAAGACTCTCTTCCTTGGTCACAGACCAAGTGAGGGGTTTTCTATTGTTTCAGGTGATTTAAGAGCTAAATATTTAGTTTTTCTAAGCCTCCATCCATCATCACATGGGTTTCTTACTCTGGGATTGGAATGAATCACCTAGAGGGGGCCTCTAGCCTTAGATATATGCCTTGGAGGGCTCATAAACTTGTTTCATTTGATCCTCATACTAATCCACTTTTTTTGCAAGCCCAATCAAAATTATTGCAAGCATTTATCATTATTTTAACTTGGAAACTTGCTATTACTTCATTGAAGGGTTTGTATTTGGTTTATAGGATAACTGTGGTTGATTGTAGGCCAATGTTTCCTGGTGGAGGGGTTACATTTATTCTTTGAAGTTAAAACATTTTCATTTGAGCATTTAACTAGGAATACCAACCCTTGGAGTGAGGCTACAAGGCCTTGTGTCCTTTATTCATCTCTAGTTGTCACCTATTGCTAATTGCCCTAACATATCAGATATGAAGTGTTGCATACATAGGTTAATCACATTGAAACCTGATAATCATAGGCCTAAAAACAATAAATTTTTTCACACATAAATCACAAAAGGTTAATCTATCCATAATCTAAACCGAAGGAGGAATATACACATTGGGAGAATTTAGAAGGAATATAATTTCCAGGCCCGATCAATTCTCCCTTATAAAATTTTACTTGTTTTCTCTAGAGGAGGGGTCTTTGCTCATGGAAAAATGAGGGATTTCACTTGTGAATGTGGAAAAAAGGGAAATAGCTCATAAATGTGGAAGAATCTCCTTCAAAATTTGATTAATGGATTTTAATGACTACTTTGTTGATTTCAAATACCCTTCAAAGGAATACGTTCAAGCTGCCTTATGCTCAGGGGAGAAGGAAATACATAATTTGTTTTAACTTTAAATTTTGCAGATTGCCACCAAGGAGATTTCACCTTTCCCTTCAAATAAATCTTACACACCCCTCATAAAATGAAATATGACCTCTAAAAATTCACGAACTTTAAAAGAAGATAGGCTCAAAAAGTTTAATTAATTTTTTATAATTAACCTACAAAAATTCTAAGCCACAGACTCTTAAATATTTTGATAATTCTCCAAGCAAGAAAGGTTTTAGATTTGAGAGTGAAAGATGAATTTTTTGAGCAAGAAATATATGTGGTTCTTTTGAGAATATGTGATCTTAGAGCCGAGGCCCCAAATTTGTGTTGCTTGGGTTAAAGGCCAATTGAGCAATTGACGTTTGATTAAACCCTACAAAGGAATATGTTCAAGCTCCCTTACACTAAGGATAGAAGGAAATACACTATTTGGTTTAACTTAAAAAAATTGTAGATGACCACCAAGGATACATGATCATGTCCTTCAAATAAATCTTACGATCCCCTTAGAAAATGAAATATGACCTATGAAAATTCATGGCCTTGCAGAGAAGATAGGCTCAAAAATTTTAATTAACTTTTTATACTTAACTTGCAAAAAGGCTAAGCCCTAGTCTCTTGAATATTTCAATAATTCTCCTAGCAAGAAAGGCTTAAGATATAAGAGCGAAAGACAACTTTCTTGAGGCCTTTTCTAAGAGACATTTACTTCCACAAAGGTCTGAATCAATGAGATGCTATACAATAAGAATAATTGAATTAACTACTTACTTGCATATTTGTTTCCCCTCTGTGGGACTACCTGCCCACACCTACCACTACCTACTCAGATTTCCTTGTTCTCATGAATGCCCTCGTGTCCTCATGCCTTGCTAGAACGCCCCTACTCCGCTTTACTTGATTAGCTATAAGAACCCTTTTCGATTAACACTGTAATACAAAATTAATCCATGGAATTATACCATATATATTAGATATAGTATATATTATATATATAATATACATAATATATACTATATGTTATATATACAATATATATTATATAAATATATAATATATGTTATATATTATATTACATGTATTAATATATATTATTACTATGTATTAATATTTTTTAAATGATATTAAATATTAATATTTCATCAATACATATGGTCGAGTGATTAGGAACAATTATAGGTTTATATGATAGTGTGAGGAGTTGCACCACCTCACATTTAAGGGAATAGATGAGACAATTTTTAAGGAGGTTGGTGATGATGAAGGTAAGTAACTCTATCAAGCATACCTAAATATAAGTAAATGAAATATGATACTATAGATAAGCCCAACATAGTGTCAATGGGAGATTACTAGGTTGTGAATATCATTTTATAAGTTGCAACCTTGCTTAGAGAATATGAGGATTTTTCCATGGAATTTATAGAGATGAATGGAATAAAAAAATAGTTATGGGAGAAGAAAATCAATTTGAACCAATTTTCAAACTTATCAAGAAGTGGCCGTACAAGATATATTCTTGAGTGAGGAAGAACTTAAAGGAGGAAATGTTAGCATTATGATACATATGTTGTACTTGATGGCAACCCACTCATCTCAGATGATAAATTATAGTGTATCAAAGTTCACGCACTTTCATGCAGAGAAAAGTTCACGCACTTTCATGCAGAGAAAAGTTCACACACTTTCATGCAGAGAAAAGTTCCTTTCATGCAGAGAAAAGTTCACGCACTTTCATGCAAAAAAAAGTTCCTTTCATGCAGAGAAAAGTTCACGCACTTTCATGCGGAGAAAAGTTCACGCACTTTCATGCAGAGAAAAATGCACACACATGGGAAATCTTATGGTTGGTTCATGGTATTAGTCCGAAAGTTTTTGATCCTATGGTTTCGGACCGTGGTATTTATTCCTTGGTATTTGAACCTATGGTTTTGGGCCATGGTATCTCGTCATAAGTGTTGATCCCAAGTATTGGGTCCATGGTATTGAATTGTTATGGTTTTTGGTCCATGGTATTGTGAAAGGCCTAAGGCTATAAAAGAGGAAGGAGATCATTTGGCAAGGCATCTTCTGAATTATGGAATATCTGATAAAGTGCTAGATCTGGAATACTATGATTGGGTTACGGTGCAGATCTGGATCTGAATGAAGAAGGAACCTGAGCGCAAGGAGAAAGATAAGTTCTATTGATGGGTCAAAATCTTAAGGCTGGAATAGTGGTACCTCTATATGATTTTGATCTGTGATATGTGGCGCACGCTTGATCTATAAATCTGATAATCTGGGTTAACTAATATCTGAATGTTTGAAAGAATGAATTTATAGATCTATACGCAGGTCGGTATTGACACAGAAGTGTATGCACATAGGTTTTTGAATAGAGAAGTAGCGTACATCTCTTGATTTATGTTCTAGCTGCTTTTATTTATTGCTACAGTGTTCTGGGTTCATAAGTGGGGTGTGATTACTATTATTATGGTCTAGGTACAGTCTTCAGAGAAGTGTTTATTTTGATTCAGTTTTGATTGGTGAAAAGGTGATTGGTTGATGCAAAAATTCTTGATGTTATTTGTGGATCCAGTCTGAAAATTTATGAAACGTGGTCCCTGGAAGGAAGAGAAGGTTGTAGTCTTCTATAGGCAGCAGCCTGCGTACTTGTATCTCAACTAGTACAAGAACTAAGGGGGTTGTAGCTCCCTTCCAGGAGAAGCTGGAAAACGAGAGAGGGTTGTAGCTCTCTGCAGGTAGCAGCCTGCGTACTGGTAAAGGACTGCACCAGTACAAAATCGTTGTAAAAATAAGTTTCTAATTGAAAAGATAGAGACATATTGCAGCAGGTGGTTTTCACCCACATTGGGTTTCCACCTTATATCTTGTGTTCTTGTGTGTGATTGTCTTCTGCTCTATTTTTCTGTTCCTGGTTACTGTTTATATGATCCCGATGCACATATTAATGTTCAACATCTGTAGAATATTTTAAATTATAAGTCTATATGGTATACGCGGGTTTCCTTATCTGTAGTTGCATATATACACAGTTTTCTCTAACTGAAGTAGAGTATATGTTCTAGGTTTGAAAAAGAAAATAATTGACCAGATAATACTGATTCACCCCCCCTCTCAGTATTATTTCCAACAATTGGTATCAGAGCAGGTCCTTCAGAATAAGCTTGATCACTCTAGGGAAGATCTATCATCATGAGCAACTACGAGAGAGAAGCATCGATCATGCCACCAATTTTTGATGGGACCAACTTAGTCTATTGGAAGGTAAGAATTACAACCTATCTTCAATCTCTTGGTATAGAAGTCTGGGATATCATAGATATAGGGTACACTTTTCCATCAGCAACTCCTACAGATCCGGCTGAGAAAAAGCAGTTTGAAACTAATGCAAAGGCTGTCAATACTCTATTAGGATGTCTATCTCAATCAAAATTCGTCAAGGTTATGCAATATAAAACCACAAAATAAATATGGGACAAGATCGTTCTAAGCTATGAAGGAGATGAACAGGTTAAAAGAGAAAAACTTCAAACCCTCAGAATTCAATATGAAAATCTCAGAATGTACAATGATGAAAGTGTGGGTAACTATTTCCTACGCATAGATGAGATTGTTAATTGTATGAAAAATTTGGGTGAAGAAATAAAAGAGGCTGTTGTGGTTGAAAAGGTTCTGAGATCTTTGTCTTCTAAG